>JAPYYJ010003007.1:0-12060 GCA_028533885.1 Nasua narica | reverse complement strand
CCCTTCCTTCTCACAACGTCCTCCATGTTTTTCCTTATGCTCCACAAGTAAGTGAGACCATAAGATAATTGACTCTCTCTGCTTGACTTATTTCACTCTACATAATCTCTTCCAGTCCTGTCCAGGTTGATACAAAAGTTGGGTATTCATCCTTTCTGATGGAGGCATGATATTCCATTGTATATATGGACCATGTCTTCTTTATCAATTCGTCTGTTGAAGGGCATTTTGGCTCTTTCCACAGTTTGACAATTGTGGCCATTGCTATTTTGAGGAGATAGAGGATAGATGCGTCTGCTTCACCAGGAATATCCATATATCAACATCTGTGTTTCCTTCTCCTATCCGAACTGATTTCCTCAGATAGAAATTGTTAGCGTCTTCTGGGGAAGGAAAGCTAATATTGGAGAGCTGATGGAGAGGAGTCCGTGGATCCCCATGGTTTAATACACAAACTCCCTCTTAATCAGCCATTGGGTATAGTTCTGACCTCCTGTTTCTTACAGATTCATGACCTGTGCCGTCCCAGCCAACAATCCCAAGGAGCTCCCTCCGCTATGCTGCTTGGATGGAGACGGGTGGTCCCTGACTGTATACGCACAGGCAGGAATTTCAGGGCACAGATGCTTCTCGTAAAGTTGGGTCCGCTTTTCAAGACCCTCTGCACTCTGCAGTTAGTGGGGTCTGGTGCCTCCACAGCCTGCGCCTAGCAGACTTTGAAGCAAGAAAATACCAACTTCATAACAGCTTTGCCTTCCCACTCCAAGTCATTGAGTTCCAACACTCTTTGCTGAAGTCTATCCTTGAGCATGTGCAACAGGTGGTATTTCTCAAAGATGACCATGACCGTATCTCTCATTTCACATGCTCTTTCAGAGGTTGGCCACTCCCTATTACTCGGTTGGGTCTAATTCTGTGCCCTTGAATCTGAACCCATGCATTACTTCTAACAAAGAAAATGATGCTGCATGATCTTTAAGCCTCAGTCAACATAGAGGATGGAAATTCAGCCTTGTTAGGAAAAGAACACAACGATGGAGCCCTGCTTGCTAATGAGAAGTCTGGCTGCCCTGAGGCTGCCATGTTGGGAGGAAGCCCCGACAACAGGGAGAGGTCACATAGAGTCAGACTCAGGTACTTGGCTTTCAAGTCACCCAGAGGCACCGAGGGCATCATGGAGCAGAGGCAAGCCTTCCCTGTCCAGTGTCCTGTCCCAGTGTGGGTGGCCAGGCTGCAGCAATATGGACCGGGGCACCACTCATCCACCCAGTAACGTTTCCACATTGTCTCCATCTTCTTGAATGTATCTTTTTAAAAAAAATATTAGTCCACTAATTTTCTTCTATGCCCTTCTATTAATTTTGTACTAATTCATGTTAGTATACCCTTGATGTATTTGGAATTATTTGTTGAAAGAACCAAGAAGAAGCATGTCTACCACAGTCATTAAATTAAAATCCTCAATCCATAGCTCATCCTGTATGAAGCAATGGAGACCACATTTGTGATTTTTATATCAATGAGTAGTTTACTGAGGTTAAATCCAGCCCACTCACCCTAGCAAAGCCTATGGGGAACTGCAAATTTATCCAAGCATCTGGACTTTATTATCTCACCCAGGACAGCAAAACCTGGGAGAACTGCCCGAGGCCCTCCTGCGCTCTCGGGAGGGCAGCGCGCCCAGCGCAGTGCCCGCATAAACGCCTGGCCGGGCTCCCTCCGCCGCCTGATTGATGAGGCCGCGGGCTGACTGACGAGGCTGAGCCATCTGTATTAATCGCCAAGACTGACAGCAGAGAACAGTATGGACTATGTTTGCTATTCTGTGGTCTGCTTTCCAGAGTGCATACAGACATGACCTTACATCCAGGTATTAACTTACATGCTGGGAGAACGTGGCCCCGGTTAAATTATGTCAAGTGTTTGATTCAAGTCATACATTACAAAGGATTTACGCCCTCTCCGAAAACACATGCCAAAGGAACATCTTCCTGTAGGTTCCGGAGCTTCTCCCGGAACTACATCTAATGAGAGGCTGAAAAAGGACCTTGCGATCTCTCCACACTACACGCGCATAGGATAACACTAAATAGAGATGAATAGATACTCATTTGGACCAGAATGGACACATTTGAGAAAGGAATTACGTATACATAGCATTTTATTTAAATGTAGTTTGATCTATATGTATATACCGTATATATAGCCAGTGGTGTATATGTTATATTAACAGGTAGAATGTAGAAGGCGAGCTTTGCTGCATATTTCCGCTGATCACTTAGGCTCGATGGGCAAAGTTTTTATTTTAAGGTTACTTTTACATTTCTTACTCGCAAAATACATTTGAACTCGTTAGGGAAGAATGATGTCTTCCCAAGTATAAAAATAATGGCATTGCCTACCTAATTTTCAAGCAGGTTAAGAGTCCTTTAATTGTTTGGGGTTTTTTTTCTTGAATTTTTCATTCTTTCTTGATGAGGACGGTTCTGAGGATGTGACTGAATGATCAATGAATTTTCTAAAATGAACCCCTCCTTCTTGTCTAAACGCCAAAAGTAAAGTCTTTAAAAATTGGAGCTCAAAGAAATCCCTTCTCTATGTTAAAAGGAATGTAAATGAGGCTCTAAGAATTTGCCAGGAAAACTTTTTCGCAAGTAACGTTCATTCCACAATGTTGCACTTAGTACTTTTGCTTCCCAAGTCCTTATATTAACTTGCTTGAGAGCACCCCAAAACATAAAATTTTGGGCGATTCATGAGTTTCTCTCTTTCAGGCTTCGGAGGTGCGTGTCGGTCAGAGAGGCAGGCCGGGCAGCGGTGGGACCAAGGACAGGGACCCTGGTTGCAGACCCCCAGCGATGTGGACGGGCTGCTTCCCATCAATTAAGAATTCTACGTTCACAGCCTCTCTCTCTCTCCTTTCTGTCGGAATCAAGGGAACTGCAGTCATACTTGACATCTCTTGACGACTCAAAGGTAAAGATGCAAACCTTCTTACCGTCAAGAAGATGCATATTTGCTGGCCTCAAAGGGAGAACATAATATGACTTGAAATAACGCTTTCAAGTCAGACAATTTATGAGCGGTCCTAAATCTCCCCGACCCCTTGTTCAGCCCACGGCTTGGTGCCGGTGACCCGTCACAGCTGGAGACACTGCGGGGAGGCAGCCCACTCCCCTGCCAGGCTGCCTCGTGCTCCCCGTGCTCTCCGTGCTCCCCATGCTCTCCACTGCTGGGGCGTCCCTGTGGGTTCCCCACGAGGAAGCCAGGCGAGGGTGGGAAGAGAGGCTGCGTCTGGGGATCAAGTGTCTGGACGTCCCCTCCCACGCAGTGGCGGGTTGGAGAGACACAAATAGCCCGGCTCTCCCCTGGGTTGCAGTTTGGGAGTCCAAGAAATGTTTTAGGGCCATGAAAGCACCAAGTGAATACGATGCTCTGTTTCTCTCCTTTCTGCGGGGTTGGAGCACAGGGCCCATCTGCCCTCACCAGGGCCGCATGCTGCTTATTCAAATGAGGCCCTGAGCACAAAGGTGGCCTCAGTGGCCGCTCAGCTTGTTTCCCCAGCAGGAGCCCCCACTTTGTTTAAGCTTTTAAATTCTCTGTCCCTGGCAGGAGAGAGCTGATGTTTAGAGCACAAAAAGGACACAGTGTCGCCTAATGTATGCGCCCTTCCCGTGGAATCCTAATGGTGCCATACTGAGGAGAATTTACACAAACCTTATAGGAATGAAAAAGGGACATTGATTTCATTCAGAGAACGCAGTGACTCCCACTTGTGCTGCTCCAGCTCCAGTGCAGGGCTCTGAAAGGGCCTTTCATGGCGCAGGAAGAAAGCGCTGGTGCAGCCTGGGGACATTTCCAAGGCCAGCCTCGTGTGCCTAGCAACTGGGCCACGCGGTTCCCAGTGCCCGCGGCCAGGCCCTCTGGTCCCTGCTCGCTGCCCTGCCGCCGGGAGCCCGCGGGCCCCGTAACGAGGCCGTTGTGACCTCCCTCTGCTCCCGCGTCCTCCTTTCCAGTGTGTCACCACGCAGTTCCAAGTGGGAGCCTGAGAAAAGAGCCGCAGTCCCTTCACCAACGGTTTGGAAGCAGTCCCCAGAGCCGCCACCACCTGCTTTCGGTGGCTTCCGGTGGGCCGCGTCCCCACCCGTGTCGCAGGGCCCCTCCCTGCCCCACCGACACCTCCCTGGCCTTCCCTGTGGTGGGTCTGGGAAATAGTGTCTTGTTACTGTCGAGAGGGCGTTGAAAAAGACACGTGACCTCGGAGTCTTTATTTTTTTATATATATTAGGTTATTATTTTTTTTTCAAAATTTACTTATTTTAGAGGAAGGGGGAAGGGCCGAGAGAGAGAGAGAGCGAGAGAGAGAGCGAATGCCAAGTGGACTCCCTGCTGAGCAAGGAGCTCCATGCGGGCTCCATCCCAGGACCCTGAGATAGAGACCTGAGCAGAAACCAAGAGTTGGAAGCTTAACTGACCACAACACTCAGGTGCCTGAGATCAGAGTGTTGTTTTTTTTTTTTAAGATTTTATCTATTTATTTGACAGAGAGAAAGAGGGAGAGGGAGAGAGAGAGATCACAAGTAGGCAGAAAGGCAGGCAGAGAGAAAGGGGGAAGCAGGATCCCCGCTGAGCAGAGAGCCCAATACGGGGCTCGATCCCAGGACCCCGAGATCATGACCTGAGCCAAAGGCAGAGGCTTAACCCACTGAGCCACCCAGGTGCCCGAGATCAGAGTTTTTAAAATGCAAATAAAAGTCACCCTTATAGTCATCAGGCAGCGTGCAGATGAAGGGGTGCAGAGGGCAGGGAGGGGTCCTCTGGGTGGTTGTGGCCCCAGCGAGACGCAGGGCTGGGTGCACTCCTGGGACCCGGGCCAGAGCCAGCCCTGCGTCTCTGCCTCCACCGCCCGGTCCTGGCAGCTCCCCGCCACTGTTGTGGCCAACAGCTCCTGCCGCGGCCAGCTGGCCGGGCCTGCCCGGACCCCTGGGCTTGTCTCCGTGTGAAGACAGGGCTCGCCCTGGTTTGGAGAGGGGTCTAGAGAACGCAAAGCATGGGCAGGCTTTTTTTTTTTTACTATGTAATTGCCTTTTTTTTTTTTAGTGATGTTTTTCGAATGTTGCTGTGACCACAGGCACTACCACTGACCTGTCCAAAAGGGGTTGACCTTTTCCTTTTCATTGCTTAGGGACACAGAGGTCTGATGCACTTATTGTTTCCGGGACCTAACTGTGCATGAAGAGAAGCGACCCCTCGGGGGTCCCCAACCACCCTGAAGGTCTAGCAGGTTCTTGCCAAGAGAAGACCTGCGTGCGCCCTGTCCCACCGCTGGCTTTGGAGGGGCAGGGGGAGTGGGTAGATGGAGTTGGGGGAGCGGGGAGGAAGCCGGGAGGGAAGCGGGGCGGGCGTGGGAGGTGATTCAGGGAGGCTGGCCTTCAGGATTCCAGGAGCCTGAGTGAGTTTGTCCCAAGGACGCCCCTCCCTGCACAGATGGGTCACCTCACCTCCGCAGGGACAGGCCGAGGGTTAGGGTTAGGGCCGCCCGCCCACCTCCCTGCATGTCCCTACCTGTGCGCAGGAACTGCCAGCCAGGAGGTGCGGCTGCTTCCTCCGATTCTTTGCTTTGGCTTCTGCACGTTCTCCTTGGCCTCGGAGGCCCTCCAGGTTCTTGTTCCCAAGGGCAGCACCCAGGCCTCGACAGAGGGCACAGACAACTGCTGGGTGACACTGGGGTCGGCGTGGGGTCCCCTCTTCCCCTGCACTGTCTCCACCCCTCAAGCCCCAGCATCCCCTATGCAGATAACCAGTGGTGGCGGACGGGGCCCGGAAGACCGTGGCCACCGTGGCTTCCTTTCCCAGCCCTGCAGGCTCCGGCAGGGGACACATCCGGGAGGGGTCTGTGTCTCTGCTGGTCTCCCCACTCTCAGAGCAACCGCCCCAGTGCCCAGCCGTTCCCTCACTGGTGGCTGTCCCCAGGACTAAGCTCCCGGGTGACATGATGACAGAGCCCATGTCTTTGAAGGCGTACTCGGTGCCGATCGCTCGCTCTGTGCCCTGACCACAGCACGCTCCACTGAGACTCATTTCCAAGGCGAACGAAGTCAGTCGTGGTTCTTCCGTCCACCGCTGTGTGTGTGTCGGGGGCGGCTGCTCAGACTTCTAGGAACGCCGGCGATACACGTAGGATTGTTTATTTGCAAGTTACACAGATACACTCTGCACACTGGTGGTTTCAGTGTAACGCAGATATCGCCTTAATAACTTAGATATTTAACATATACTCCACGTGAGTGTCCTCCCGATGGATTTCCTTCAGTGCTGTGTCTGGAGATTGGGCGGTCGGCAGACACCTGTGACTGCGATCTGATTTATGGTGTGAAATAACACCTGACATTTATTAAGCTCTTGCCCTGCAACAGACACCGTTAAGTGCCTTCTCTCCTGAGCTCATCTTTCCCAAACCACGAAGGGCCATGTCCCATTAGCTGCTCGGAAGGTAGAGTGAGTTCTGAGGCTCACAGAAGTCGGCCTGGTGGTGCTGGGAGCTCTAGTGCCCTCGCAGCTATGGTCAGCCTGTCGGTGGCTGTTGGTCACCTGGACCCCTCAACGTTGTTGCCCCCTACCCTCGTCCCTTCCCGAGATCATGCCCTTAAGAGGCGGCAGCGGACTGGAGTTTGTGGGGTCATTCCAGGAAGCACCCCAGCCTATGGCAGATGTGGGGTCCCGCACCGGCCCTCGTCCTCACTGTGCGGGCTGGAGGGGAGGAAAGGAAGATGCAGCCCGGGGACCCTGAAGTCCAGGGGGGTCGCCCTCAACCAGATCTCTGGGATGTTTCGTGCCTGGTCATTCATTCATTCATCCGTTTGTAGGCTCCATGCCCTGAGCCAGACACGGCAGCAGAGACTGTTGGGTCCCAGAGCTGGCCCTCTGAGGATGCACAGTTCGTTGTGTGCTGGAAGATTCTTCCCAAGCGTCCAGAGCTGGAATCATCTGGGCTTAAGGGCTTGCTCTGGGCTAGAAAATCTTCCCAAGTGTGAGCTGTGCGTCCTTCCCAGGTGACTTGACTTCCTTGTCTTGTGTCTCCACCTGCCGTTCTGGGGCAGCCTCGAGCCAGCCGTGTGGCCCTACCATCCACCAGCACAAAGGAAAGAACAGAGCAGAGCCTGGGAGCAGGTCTGGAAGCAACTGATCCTTCTGGACTGTGACCCGCTCCCGACTGAATACAAATCTGCCCGCTGGTCCCAGCTGCACGGGAAAAGGGCACGACAGGGACCCGGTGCCGCTGTCCTTTGCTCTGTCCCGCTCTCACGCACTAACACGCCCCCCGCATCTGCCCTCCTGCCCTCCCTTCTTCTGTCCTCAGCTCCGCGCATGTCCTGGCTCAGCCGGCCAGAGACCACATGGCCCGCACCGCCGCCGCCCACGCCGCGTGCGCTCTGAGCCACAGGGGAGGTTCTGACAAGCTTTTTAAGGGCTTCGGTGTATTTGAAAATTCCTAGAAGTAGACCATGATTCCGTAGGCTTTAAAAAGTATGGAATATCTCTTGGGAAGGTTCGTTGGCCTTCGTCTCTGTGGTGGCATCACTGGAGAGAGCGAGGCGGGCACTCTGTACACAGGTCCTTGGGATGCTCGTGCCTTATAAAGGTATAAGTATCGGGCGTGAGAGAGAGAGATAGAGAGAGAGAGAACGGGATGCCAGGGGTAGCTCATCATTTCCCGAGATGCTTGCTTTTCTACAGGCTTCCATCTTTGGAATAGCAAATGAGGACAGAGGAGAGAATTTGGGGGCAAAGGGAAAAGCAACATGAGAGACCAACAGACGCAGATGTCTAAGAAACACACGCCGTATATTCTTAAACTTTTGCATGTGTTCCATTAGGTCCTGACCTAACCTCGGAGACCCCGTCTACACATACGAATCTGTACAGCCAGGGACCAGCGCTGGCTGTCCTCGTGCCAGGAAAAACGATGAAATGCGTTTTCTGCTCAAATTTTATAAGCGTCTGGTTCTTAAACCCTATAATTTTGAGGGGGGTGGAGTCTAGTTGCCACATTTTCTCCCTCTGCCTGGGGTAAGCGACGGCCATGTGGAAGGGAAGGATCCCGACGTGGAGGTTATTGGAACCAAGGCGGACGCAGGCAGGGCGAGCCTGAACGTTTGGCCATCGCCCGGTGCTCCCGTGACCACACCTTGCTCCCTTAGGAAGCTGACGTTCGGTAGGAGACCGTGGCATCGAATGCAGGGGACGTCTACTTGTGCGGGTGTCTGTGGTCTCCAGGTCGGTTTGGTCGAGGATTGCAGTTCAGTTTGCTCCTCTCAGCCGAGTATGACCTCTGCCTGCCTTGGACTCACGTCTCTGGAAGGCGAGGTGCGCTGGCGAAAAGAGCATTGGGCTCAGACAGAGAGAGTCGGCGTCTCGACCAGCCTCGCGCCCCGAAGTGCCATGGGCTGCGGACGCCAGATATTCTGCTGACTTCACATGCCTTTCCTCGGGAATGTGCCCTTCTCTCGCGCTGCAGCGGAAAGAGTCTGTCCATCAGGATGTTCTGTCCCCTCGCCTCCTGTGGAGGATGGGCGACTTGACCCAGCTTGGACGTGACCATTCCCCACCCAGTGGCAATGACCCGAGGGGACCCACACATCCACCTGCGGCCATCCCTGAGCTCAGTAGAGGGACGCTCAAAGAAGGAGCTTCCCTTTCCACAGGGTAAATATTCCTTCCCGGCTGGGCTGAACAAGACAGTTAGTGGTGGAAAATGATGCGAACAATCATTACGCCTGGTGAGACGCAGGGGAATAAATGGGAAAAAGGAACAGAGGAGTCCAGACGGGTGCCCTGTGAGCCTCTGGGTCCAGATCTGAGTCAGCTTCCATCCCTGGGCGAGAACGAACCCTGTGGGCATGTGCGTGCACACGTGCGTGCGTGTCTATGCACACGTGTGTATGTCTGCGTGTGCATGTGTCTGCGTGTGCAAGGCTAGGGACCCTGTACCACTCACGCCGCATCTCAGACCACGAGCTGACACTTCCGCCATTTTTTGATGGACTAGACGAGTGCACCTCAAGATTCTCCTTCCAATTCCACAATTTTATAAAATAAACTTTGAGAGGGGAAAATGGTAGAAGAGAAAATGCGATTAAAAAACCAAAATGCTTCTAATCACCTATCTGAGTGTAATAACGGACTAAGAAAGCATGAAATTTAAGTATCACGTACACTAATAAGTACACCATTGATATTTGCATTTATTGAATGCCTCCTCCCTAAGTAGGGAATTCACATCCACGAAGCTTTATTCACGTATTACTTTCGTCAAGGACCATAGTCTCTCTTGCATTACAGCAGTTTGTGCATGCATCTAGTTTTCCTTCGTGGTAGTCTCTTGGAGAACTGGACTAACCTTGGCATCAGCTGGCAGTTAGCCTCGAGCCCTCGTAGTTCAGTGAAGGGGGCTCTGTGGAGTCCCGTGAGCTCACGGGAGGGACTCAGTGGGGACCCAGGCTCCTACCCTCCCCACCCGCTTTATCAATTCCGTTTGCAGAATTGATCCCAGTCTGCAAAGTATTGGTTGAGGCAACAACCACTCACTCAGGGCTCCCAAAGCACCTGCGATCAGGGCGTATTCCCCGAACCGTATTCTTTCTCTCAAGGCAGCTCGTGAATGGTTTTAACGGAGTGTGCCATTTCCTTTCAGCTCCCTCATTCACCACCTTGGACACTTCGGGTTTATATGAAATGGCTTGGCAGTATTGAAGGTCCTGGCCATCTGCACAAAGAATTCTTAAGCTCACCTCCAACCCGAGCCCTTGAATTTCAGTGAGTCCCTCTTGCAATGTCAGCACGAGAATTATCTTCCAAGTTAGCCCTTTAACGATTTGCAAATAGAAGTGGTGCCCTTAATTTTAATTCATGTTTTAAGTCAGACCTTATGTTATACTCAATTATATCTTAAGGACTTATTTGCCAAAAGTATTTAGAGCCCAAGGGCTTACTCTTCTTGCATATAAAGGATTTGATGTCTATAGTTCTTAATAAAGTGAGCAGCAATTATTAATATAGTAATATTTTATTAGTTTAACAGAAACCAGAGATAGAAATGTTTCAAGATTGAGACTTAGAACATTAAAGCCAAATTAAAATAAGTCCAAGAAAAAGTCTGTGAACTTAATTTAGCTGAATTCTACATTTTTAAAGAAGAACTAGTGATTATTGTTACCCCTGGTGGTTAAAAAAGAACAGAGCAGTGCTGAAATTTGAATTTCTGGACTTATTAGTCTTTCATTAAATCAAAATGCCAAAGCCAGCAAAACTGGTTTTGAGCAGAAAAAGGAGCATGGTGCCAGCATTCTGTGCCTCCCGGAGGCCGGCCCCGCGCCCGGGGCTCACAGGCCCTCGGCTCCCGGGCTGAGGGTGGACGACGGGGGAGCCCCAGCCCCGAGCCTTCCCCGTGCAGTGAAAGGAAATTACAGCCCGCCTTCCTGACATGCAGGCAATTAGAAAACCGTATAAATTTTAGGAGTCTTTGAAAAACGTAACAGGCCTTGGCTACGGAGCCCCTGAGCACGGGAAAAGCGGGACTGTGAACACGGCCGGGGCTGTGCTGGTGACCGCGGTTACGGGCAGAAGTCCTCTTTCCACCCGTGCTGGTTCTAGACTGAGCCGCCTTAGAAGAGAATGGACTAGAACTCCCCCTACGTAAAGAAAGATGTGAACACGCCCAGGACTGAATGTCTCCATGTTTAAACCTCCTTCCAAGAGGTGCATTCAGATTCTCAGTGGAGGGATTATTACTTCATAAGTGATTCAAGGTAAATGGAAAATTACAGATTTTTCCATCCGAAATGGGCACGGAGGGATTGTTTCACTGGGTTAGCAAAATCTCCCCCAGGATCTGCACCCGGTCGGCACCTCCTTTCTGAGCTTCTGGAGTCACACACACGGTAGGGGCCGCACCTGGCCAGGTGAAGGGGCGCACATTTCCCCCAAGACTTTCTCAGCCCCGGGGGGCGGGGGCCGAGCCGGTGGTGTTTATCGCGGCATGTGGTGTTCTGACCTTTCTCTTCTGCCCCCGCCATCTCCTCTGTGCTAAAATACCACCGTGCCCCCCAGTGGGTCTAGCGTCTCACTCTTCGAAATTGGGCATCACAATGAATTAGACATTAGACCACAAGATAGTCTTGGGTGATCAAAGCAAGATTTTAATATACAAACGCATGTTCACTTTTAAAAATATCTACAAATACTTTTTGATTTGTCACAGCGGCTGTAACAAGCATGACTTACTTCCTGCGTTCGGAACCAGGGCGTGTGTGTGTCTGTAGACTCCGTGCTTCGGATTCTCATGCTGAGCAGAGTCCAAGAGCAGGAGGCGGCCCGCCTCTGCCTCCCTCTTCCAGTTTGCTGAGTGGAGAGAAGGTGTCCCTGGCAGCGTGAGACCCAGGAGCCCCAAACAAACGTTGGAAGGGGAGACGCCTGGCCGGGTGGGTGGTCCGAGCGCCGGTCCCTGAGAGGAGTGCGAGCAGCTGGGGAGACGGAGTCCAATAGTGTGGGGGGGCTCATCGCAAAGGTGCTCACGCCAGAGAAAGTGAAACTCTGTGCTTTGGGGAAACCGATGCGATTACCCAGAAATGTGTCTCAGGGGGTGCTGGCAGCCCCAGCTCTGAGCCCCTTCACGGGAGCAGCAGCTGTCCGGTCTCTGGGGCACTAAGATTGTCCCACACCGTCTGCAGCATCCGAGGGACCGACAGCGAGAGCTGGCCCTCAGATGCACCCCACTGTGGAGCCCCGGTTCAGCCCTCCCCACCCCAGCCCCGGGGCTGGCGTGTTCACACCGCCCCCCCCCCCAGGGCTGCCGTGTTCACACTGCCTCCCCCCACCCCAGGGCTGCCGTGGTCACACTGCCCTCCTCCCCCCGGCGGGGCTGCGGTGTTCATGCCGCCCCCCCACCCCCGGGGCTGCTGTGTTCATACCGCCTCCCCCCCCAACCCCGGAGCTGCCATGTTCACACTGCCCTCCTCCCCCCAGCGGGGCTGCAATGTTCATGCCGCCCCCCCACCCCCG
>JAPYYJ010003006.1:0-12061 GCA_028533885.1 Nasua narica | reverse complement strand
ATGCTACCTAAAGCAGTCTACACATTTAATGCAATCCCTATCAAAATACCATCCATTTATTTCAAGGAAATGGAACAAATAATCCTAAAATTTATATGGAACCAGAAAAGACCACGAATAGCCAGAGGAGTGTTGAAAAAGAAAACCGAAGTCGGCAGCATCACAATTCCAGACTTCAAGCTCTATTACAAAGCTGTAATCATCAAGAGTGTGGTACTGGCACAAAAACAGACACATAGATCAATGGAACACAATGGAGAGCCCAGAAATGGAACCTCAACTCTATGGTCAACTAATCTTCGACAAAGCAGGAAAGAATATTCAATGGAAAAAAGACAGTCTCTTCAACAAATGGTGTTGGGAAAACTGGACAGCCACATGCAAAAGAATGAAACTGGAACATCTCCTTACACCACACACAAAAATAGACTCAAAATGGATCAAAGACCTCAATGTGAGACAAGACTCCATCAAAATCCTAGAGGAGAACCCAGGTTTCATTTTTATAGCAATTTATGGCTTAACTTTGAAGAAGCAGCTTAGCATTCTGAGTAACGGTTTATACCAGTGAGTTATAATCATCTATGGGAATCAACAAATTGCTCCAAACCTATTTCTTGGAGTAGGGTAGAATAGAAATAAAATTGAGATAGGGGCTTTTAGGTGAATTACCTTGCCCCTAAGCTGTTTCTCCAGTGTAAAATGAGGAAAGTTAGAGGTGAATACCTTTAATGTCCCTCGATGGAAAGTCTACGACACAAGTATTATCCCCAAACAGAATTAGTCAGTTGTTTTCCTGTATCTTTTTGATGCTAGCATGTGTGGGTGTTGCAACAGAAGTGGGAGGTTAACTTTGTAAAGCTAACATCCCAGAAGTGCTTTCAAAATATAATTAAGTTGCATGGCGGAAACCTTCCCGTCGGAATCAAAGTATACTTAGAAGATATAAGATACATAAGACAGTATTATACCTTAGTGAGATAAAATGGCCATAAAATATTATTGTGCATTTCAATAACTACTATTTTTAAAAATTCTTAAAGTTTGTAATAACCGATTAGATGAGAGAAGCTTTCCAAAAAATGTCCTCCTTGCTCCAGTAATGTGTCTTGAAACTCTGTATGAAAATGCTCATTTCTTTGCCCCAAGGTACCAAAGATATGTCTTGTCAGCTTAAAGGATGATTGGTGCAGACCTCAGAGTGAGCCCCTGGTGTTTATTTAAATAGGGCTTTTGATTCTCAAGCAATTAGCCATTCCTGACATATGACACTGTAACTGATGTCATCAGAGGAGCTAATTAAGTGTAATTAGGCATATGACACTCCATGATGCAAGGGACTCAAAGCATAAAATTATTTCCTGGTTTCTGGATACCACCAACTTAATAATTTGGCTCAAATTCATTGCAATCTGATCATGAATTTGGCAATGACCCCTTCAAAGAACGCAAATTGCCATTTTCCCAAGAAGTTTAATTTAGTCTTCCTAGCCTTTCCTTTACTTTCTGCAGTATTTCCTACAACCTTAATTAAATGAATCAGCTCTGCTGCAGCCACTAGTTTAGAGTGATTAACAAAAATAGGCCAGTAGGTTTGTTTTGAGCTTATTTCTAGTTCAGCCTGAAGCACAGGAAGTCTTGGGTAATGAGCAGCTGCGGAGAATTAGACTTGCCTCTTGATCAAGACTGCGGCGAGGACATAAGGTGATCGTACGGCGTCTTCCTCTGGTGTTCCACGACATGGCTGGGAAATGCCAAACAGAGCTCAGGGCCAGAGGAGGAGCTCAAGTTCTTGGATGGATGGATGGATGGATTGGGCGGATCTGCATTCAAATCCCCACCCTACCACCTACCAGCGGGGAACCCTCTGATGGTGGGCTGAGCCCTCAGAGGACTGCATTCCTTGTCTGTAATTACAGAGTATAATTCCTGCTTCAAAGAGTTGTCATGAAGGCTTAATGAAAGAAACCGGTAGGATAAATAGTAAGCTCTCTATTAATGCCAGGCCCCTTCTCCCCATGACCCTTACCTGCTGTTAGTACTTTCCATTCCTGCCTATACCCCTTCCTTCCTTCCCTCGCCCCTTTCCTCCCTCCCTCTGCTGCTGCCCTCAAACACTTAGGACCAGGAGGGAAGACAAGTAATCAGTACTTTTACCATAAGGATAAGTACATGGGTGCATGGCCGGGGGTTAGGGAGTAGGGCAAGCAATTGGAAGGCACATTCAATCCAGTCCCAGAGCAGGCAAACCATAGGGTAAACTGGGGGCGAGCAGTCCGTGCTTACACATGGATGCCAGAGCCTGTACACGGTGAAAACATGTGCCAAGCCCGGCGGCCAGAAAAAGCCTAGAACTACAGGGTAGTTCTGTCTGGCGGGAGGCAGGGCACAAAAATGTTGCAGGCAAAGAACATGAAAGTAGGCAGAAGCCAGATCTTGAAGTACTCTGCAGACTTCGTTGAGGAATTTAAACTTTATCCAGAGGGCAATTAGGGGTGACTGCAGGGTTGTAAGTGGAGAAGACGCAGGATACAATTTGTGCCTTAGAAAGACGGTAGGTGAGATATAGGAATTAGTCAAGATAGTGAAGCCAGACAGGAGGCCTTTGAAGTAGTCCTGGGAAAAGACGGCAGCAGTGGGGCCCAGAGTAGTTAGAATTTTTATTATCCCTTCTTTAAAGGAGGAACAGCCCTTGGGAACTTCTGTGAAGTTTCTAGCCAAATAGGCTTACCACTTTTTCCACCTTGCTGAGTGTTGAGAGTTTATAAGCATGAGTAGTTGCTGGTATCATTGATGTATTTCTTTGTGACGCCCGGTATTTAAGCTACAGTCACGGTCCAGCCGCTGGCCTGAGGAGTCAGTCACCTTCCTCGGTGGTGACCAAGGCTTGTTTCTGCGTCAAGAGAGCCTTCCTGACAAAACTCCCTTCACACCAAACAAAGCACACGAGACAAAATACTTGACGAGCCTTCTCAGGACTCAAATATATTTGATTATGGGTAAGGCTGTGCCCTGTGAGTGTGTGTGAAGGGGAAGAATGTTTCACCCAATATAACCTCCCCACTTAAATGACCTTCCCTAGTCACTCCTGCTAGGACTTGGGAAGACCTACTAGTGTTTAATAAAACATGCCGCATCAAGGTAGTTGAAGGGCAAAGTGCTCGAAGAATTCTAATGTCTTAAGAAATGTTCCAACCCTGACATTCTTATGAGAAACAGTCATTTTAGAAGTAATGACTCTAAATTATAATTTTACTAAACTTCAAATTAGAAGGCCTATGCTCTGAGGAGGTAAAAAAAAAAAAAAGAATCTTATACTTCATCTGAAAAATAGCCTGCAAATAAACTTTTTTTCAAGTTAATGGGGAAAGGGGTTGCTTGGCATGTAGAACTGAGGTTTAAAAATGGGCTCTTAGACCCACATAAGTACAGTAAACACTGTTATTCAGAGGAGCACGAATGAATAGCAGGGGGCATCATTTTAACACTGGCAATTTTAAAAATTATTTGGGCTCACAAGATTTCTTTGCCAGAAAGCAGTGAAGGGTGAAACCTATCCAATGAAACCAGATAGATTGGGACAGCACTGCTTAAATATTTTTACCAAGCATTCAACATGCAGACACCATCTGAACTCCATGGTTCAGGATCATAAATCCTCCTGTGAGGCTCATTTGTTAATATTTGGGCTCATTTATCATCCCAAAGGACAACCACAAAGGAAAACACAATTGAATACAGTCGATTCATAATACTCACATGTTTGCACTGGGGCCTAATTTAAACAAAAAGAAACTTCTCTGTATTTTCTTCCCACTCCACCTCCATGCCCCCACAGGCCTTAAGAATGCAAATATATTTATAAAAATGTTTCCACTTTTGTTCTCTTTTCTTGCCTCTGACCATTTTATTCGACTGCTGTTTGCCGATTAGCTATTACACCTCATTCCCTGTGAGAAGTGCTTTATAAATAGGATCCCACCTAATTGGAACAATACTATGAAGTAGGTCACTGCTGGGACCGCTGTAATGGTATGACAGCCTGGATAGCTTAAAATAACAGAAATTATTTTATCATTTATCTTCTCAATTTGTTTGTGTCGGGGCTGTCCATCACGAATTGTCTTATAGTTCTGGAGGCTGCAAGTCCCAGATTAGGGCTTGATTCCTTCCGAGGGCTAGGAGGGTAGGATCTGCTTCAGGTCTTTCTCCTTGGCTTGTAGCTGGCTATTGTCTCCCTGTGTCTTCCCTTTGTCCATGTCTGAGTCTAAATTTTCTTTTCTTCTAAGGTCCTATTCCTATTGGATGAGGGCCCATCCTAATGCCACTTTTTAACTCGAGTTCTTCTATAATGACCCTGTCTTCAAATACAGTCATGTTCTGAGGTACTAGGCTTAAGACTACAACATATGAATTTTATCAGGGACAAAATTCAGCAATTAACGTAGGGATTCTATTCCCATTTTACAGCTGAAGACATTTGGGCTTGGCAAGTCTGAGGCCAGAAAGGGAGTAAATTGTGAGGTGAAAATGCCCTGGGGTCTGATTCCAGACTGTGAACTCTTATTCATCACCGGAAAATGTTCTCCAGCCATGACCCCACCCTAGATCAAATCCTGTCCCCCTAGCCCATCCATAGCCTCACCACTGGTATGAAAGTGCATCACCTGATGAAGCAATACAGAAAAACATTTTTCTTTCAGAAGTAAGGAGAAATGTAAACAAAGACCCCTTAAATGCTTGTATTTATCATCTACTCAACGTGTGATGATAATAAGCATCTTAGAAGCAGAACTCAAGAGAACTTAACCTTGCCATCTAAGAGCTTCCAGTTAAGATGAACAACACCAATGCAAACGAGTTGAAAAGATGAATGATAAAAGCTGAAAAAATGTCTATATTAACTAGATAATGAAAGGATCTCCATTAAACAAGAGCAAGGAGATAGAAGAGCCAGAAGGAAGTTGAGGGGGTTTTATATTTAGATTAGGCTGGTCTGAAGGAGATCTTCATCTCTCTTCCTATTGTTCAAGAACAACTGTGGGAAGGGTTTCAAGAACCTCCAAAAACATCCCAGTTTTTTTTCAATTCATTTGTTTGTAAGCCCATGATAGATCTTACATATCTCATTCATGTTCGCCTTCAGCAGTGTGTTACTATTTCAAATTTTGTAAACGTGGTCATAGACAAAATGGCATATTCACAGAAAAGCTTAATTACCTAAGTCATAAAAATGAAATCTAACATCAACACTTACGAAAGTCTGATCTATATTAAACCATCACAATTAGCTGAAGCGACATCTTGCTGAGTGTTTCAGTCATTTAAAAGCAAATCAGAAGAAATATGTAATATCCTTACCAATATATAAACACTGGAAAATGATTGTGAACCTCACAGGTATGTGAATAACAACTCTTTAATGATTAAAACTTTAAGTTCTCGGGGCACCTGGGTGGCTCAGTTGGTTAGGCGGCTGCCTTCGGCTCAGGTCGTGACCCTCGAGTCCTGGGATTGAGCCCCACATGAGGCTTCTTGCTCAGCAGGGAGTCTGCTTCTCCCTCTAACCCTCGCCCTTCTTGTGCTCTCTCTCTCTCAAATAAATAAATAAAATCTTAAAAAAAAGCAAAAACCAAAACCTTGAATTTCTCAACTGATGCAGCATTAGGCACAGCTTTTTTGCTTAAGCTGGCTTTATTTTCTTTAAATTTTTTTTTAATTTTTAAAAATATTTAATTTATTTATTCAAGAGAAAGCGAGCAAGCCTGAGAGAGAGAGAGGGAAAGCATAAGGAAAGGGAGGGGCAGAGGGAAAAACAGACTTTCCGCTGAGCAGGGAACCTGATGCAGGGATCAAACAGATCCCAGGACCCCCCAGTTCATGACCTGAGCCAAAGGCAGACACTTACCCAACTGAGTCACCCAGTCACCCCGAAGCCGGCTTTAAATGAAATTTGTACATAATCAATTGTTTCCATGTTATATCAGAAGTCGATTTGGACAGGGGTGCCTGGGTGGCTCAGTGGGGTAAAGCCTCTGCCTGTGGCTCAAGTCATGATCTCAGGGTCCTGAGATCGAGCCCCGCATCTGGCTCTCTGCTCAGTGGGGAGCCTGCTTCCCCCTCTCTCTCTGCCTGCCTCTCTGCCTACTTGTGATCTCTCTGTCAAATAAATAAATAAAATCCTTAAAAAAAATTAAAAAAAAAAGAAGCCAATTTGGACAAAGTTAAAAGTTAATTGATCACAAGTTTTTACATCAATGAATAGTGTACCCAGGAGTATGGAAAGTCACAGAAGGCCATCCTTTAGCATTGTCTCATGAGTTACTCACATTGAAAACCCTAATTTTAGCCTTATGTTTAGGAGCAATGAACTTGATGCTGTTTTATCCCCCCTTTTTTCAATGAAGATTTGTCAAAAGGTAAGTAGGCATCATTGGTCCAAGCCACACCCATTATCATGTAATAAAAATTTCTTATAATGTAAAACTTGTCAAGGAAGTATGGGTGCACAGGCACACACATTTTAATGTATTCAAGCCTAGGAAACGGCTTCAAGTTCAGGTATATAAAGGAATATGATACATAGCTGTGGAAAAATTAAAATCCAGAAACAAATATCCAGAAGCCATCTTCCCTGCTTTTCTGGGTGAGATTACACCCAGTAAAAAATTCAGCCCTCTAAACAGCCTAACAATGAGTTCTTATCTTTGGAAACCATAGTGTTGCCCTCAAACAGTACTATTTTTCACCATTTCTCCCCATCCCACTGAAAAGCACAGGGACACAATTCCAATGCATATGTAAATAATTACTAAGCAGCAGATAATTATCCCAAATCAATAGCTGGACAGCTGGGTTACTCTATGTCAAAAACCCAGGCAATTCAATGAAAGCTCCCCTGAGAAATATTCTCGGTTGTTATGGTGAATTTTGCTGTTACTTTTGCATTTTGATTGATTAATACACAATGCACCTTGGCATATTTTCTATTTGGAATGCAAAATGCTAGCAACACATGAGAAGATTCAGTTGAATTCTCCTACTATTCCTTAATGGATTTTTCTTTAAGCTTTCAGAAATGCAGCAGAAATTTTAAGTTTTATACCTTTAAAAATACTTTACTTCCATAATCTAAAACAACATGCTAGCCTAAAGTAAAATGACTAAGTGGCTAAATACATCAAGAAATTTCTAGCACGTTATTTCTTTTGTAATATTGAAGCGAGAAGTTGTAATTTTTAGAGATGTGCCATCAGGATACTATAAAGTATACAGTTAACTTTAGGATCGCTGCATTAGCTCTGTATGCATTCATGGAGGACATTTATGTATTCTGCACAGAGACAGTGCATATCATATGTTTGTTAACCTTCAAAGGGAATGGAGAACAAAAATGAGAAGGGCATTCCAAACATTAAAACATATTTCATTGGGCAGCAAAGGAATCTGGCTCCTACTCCAGTTTTCTTTTTCTGTCTTACAAGGCTCACCTCAATTGGTCTAGTGGGGAGAATTCTAACATTTTTTATACACAAGTGTTCCAACCTTCCTCTCTTAAATCACCGCTCGCAATCCCCATCTCACTTTCTCAGTGCCGACAGCCATACTTAACTGTTGACAAAATGTGGTGTTTTGTGCTGGTTGCCTGTGGGGATGACAATTTCATTTAACTTATGTGCTATCTCAACAAGATGGGTGACGTGATGCAGGGAAGTGACCTGAGTTCTATCAGCTGATCCTCAAGGAGGACCAGGACAGCTTCAACCAAGCACCTATGGCTTCTTGTCCGAGGACAATTTGCACTGACCTATGGTAACGTGGACAACCACCTTCTTTAAGTACTCCCAGGAAATTTCTATTCCATCTTTTTATTTACGTATTTGTTTGTTTGCTTAAAGATTTATTTGAGAAAGAGAGAGCACACAGAGGAAGGGCGAGAAGAAGCAGCAGACTCCCGCTGAGCAGAGAGCCTGATGCGGGGCTCGATCCCAGGACCCTAAAATCATGACCTGAGCCAAAGACAGAGGCTTAACCAACTGAGCCACACGGGCATCCCAATTTATTTATTTTTTTAACATACAAGGCTTCCTTCTCCATTGGCTGCCATTTGAAATTATAGGCCTCGTGTCTTTTGATACCTTATTATTGTCAAGCTTGAAGGAATCCGGTTAACTTCTTTCCAAGGTCACCATCACACAGGAAAACAATATATTCTTCTAACCCTCCCCACCCCATATCCCCATAACTTATCACAGCCCATATTCTGATTTGCATTGGAAATATAATTTGTAATTGCCTACAAATTAACTATGGAATTTAAATTTCTCTTCCGGGATTACTAGAGTAGTCCAATCTATTTTGCTTCAGTTTCTATTTGACATGAGTATTTAAATGTAATTTTTTCATTAAAGAGATGATGAATGAAGAACGTAATTTAATGGAGTCATGCCTAATAAAATGAGAAGGGTTTGGACAATAATTACTAATCGGGATTTTTTTTCCACAAAATTAAATGTTCAGTTTCGGTGTGCCTCTTTTTGAAGGCAAGAGCCTCTGCTATCTCATGATTCTTCTTGCAAAATATTAAAGCTAAGCTGTTGCTGAAGGGTTAAATATAAAGTAGACTTTCCAGATACATACAAGGATGTCCTGAAGTATTGGGTTTTTGGAGGGGATTTACATCTTTTCACACCAACACTGCCCACATGATGCTTTATGCCTCAGCCTCACCATAATGTGGATAGGTATGTTCACCTGGAATGTGCTTACATTCCTGCCTTTGATGTGAAAGCGTTTTCTTTTCATCTCCTCTTAGCTACTAAGAAAGAGCCACCTTTTATTTTTCCACAGTATCTCTGAATTGTCTCTCTTAATTAACCCATTTGCTGGGCCATGGTTTGTGGTCTCTGAGAAAAAGGAGACTGTGACTTGGCCAGGGTAGCTCAAATCTCTTGCCTACTCACGTCTCCCAAAGAAAAGAAATGAAAAAAAAAAAAAAAAGAAAGAAAGAAAGGAGCTCAGAATAACCAGGCAACATGTAAACTAAGGTTTTCCGTGCTCAGTGGTTTTGCTTAATACAAGTGTGCTTGTATTAAGTGTGTGGAAATGTGTTCTGATATCTGTAATAGGAGGGCACTGCTTTACCTCTACAGACGATTGAAAGAACTGAAGTGTAGTCTCTTGAAACCAAGTCTAAGATTAAATATTCAAAGTACAAGGGAATCAACAGACAAGCGACCTTAACACACTCTGAGTAGCAATTCGAAACTCAGAGGGCCAAAGTTCTCTTAAGTCCTTTCAATTTCTGGTTACTCAGTCCAAGGGATCAGGACCTAGTAATCAAACAGAACTCAAGATGGGAAAGAGAAAGGTCTGTATGTAGATGAAGATTTTCTGGGAAACACACACAATAACGCATGCGTGTACACAGACACAAGCAGAATATAAAGTACTTCTAACCCGTAAGGCTGGCACATCTACCGGTCCATCATCAGTGAGGCCATTCTATGAAATAACATGAAGAGCGCTCAGCACAATCAACAAAAAGAGAGTTTGTATCCAACTGAATTTGTGATATGAAATACTAAGCATCTGGCCACAAAATGCTGGCATTTTCCTTGTCATTGGTACATGAACGCTAAATTCTTTAGCTTGCCAATTTTTTTAACCTCAATACATCCCAGCAATAACCTTCACACACCATAATTTTCATTAGTGTGCTTCATCCCTAATTCTGCAGAAAATCTTTTATTTTTTTGCAGAAAATCTTTTATCACCAAACACATCTACTGCCTCTTCTCTATAAATTAGTTCAAACATATGTCACTCCTTATCCATTACTCTGATCACGCTCAAATCTCAACAACCTCCCCAAATGCTCCTAGCCTCCCATTTATAGTTTCAAAATTTTGCATAACTGAATCTTACCAGGGGGTCCTTTCCCTTCGCCCACTCTTTACTCAGATTTCCCAAGTCTAGCCATAATTTTAAAAGCAGATTTTTCTATGGATTTCTTCCATTTATTCCCATATATATTTTCCCCTATTCATCCTATCAAGAAGCTTCTATTTTCTATCCCTCAAGTTCTGTTTTATTCAAAGCCAGAGTGGAGCCAAGATATCAGTTGGGTTTCGGCAAGCAATTCCAGTTTGACCTTAATTTTATTATCTAAAATATGATTATCTAAAATATGATTGTAGAATAATCAAAGTAAAATGAACCCTTCTATTTTACTACATAACTCAACTTTTAAGTTATTTTATGTCTTCTATGTAATTATGTGTTTAATCTCATGTGTATACATGCTAGTATGTAATTTTGAATCTCTCATATATTATGCTTATATCAGCACTTACAAATACGTTCAGCCCATATAAATGTCTAATTATTTTTATCTTGCCCTTTAATGAGGATGTTGAGATCACTGTCTGAGACTCCGTGAATAATGGTTTAATGTTTATTCTAATAGTAAATGTTATTGTTATCCTACCTCTACCTTCCCATGCTGAGGCCCCAGAAAACTAGTTTCAGTGGAGTTTACAGGAAGGAACCAGATCACTGGGTTTAGCTGAACATGTAGGATTCAAGGATCCTTTTTCACTAGCCAGAAATAATTATAACCAGGCCATTAACAAGACTCTGCTTCCATCTACCTTCTTCAATCAGATAACTTATATTTAATGTCTTAGGGCTCTGTTCTATTGGTACTTGCTCTGGTCTGTTCTTCTAGTGAATTTATTAGCCAGGAATGTAATTTAATCTGTGATTTCAATTTCCCACCAGCAGATCCCAGGTGCCATTACCCTCCCTCATAATATTGTTTCAAAATATATACCAGTTCTTTACTCTGTGAAAGTACAGGATTAAAACCAAGTCTTTGTTATAAAAGATGAACAATTAATCTTGTAACACTGAAAAAATAAAATAAACGTATTTGGGGGAAAAAAAGAAAATTATCAAAAAAAAAAAAAAAAGAAGAGGGTATACACACTTCTAATACCTACTATCTATTATTGCCAGAGACCATTATGTTTAGCAAAGGGAACACTTCAGCCCAGATATTTGCTGCTACACAGGTAAACTCCATGTGCACCGGGCTTGAGATGCAGGGGGGTGGGGGGGACGGGGATGTGGAGTCATGATGCCGGCTCATGTGGGGTGACCCACCCAACACAATGGTTTACACCACAGGGACGGCGGAAACATACCGCAATACCTGAAAAACCAGACTTAGGATTTCTAGATGCCCTGGCATTTATATAAGACCCACAAGGAAAGAATCCCAACCACTCACCTACTTTACCTCATAGGTAGTTGCAAAATTATATCATAACATAATCTCATCTTTGGAAAAATAACCTTACTGTTTCAATTATACAAATTAAAGAAATTGAAGATTCGAGAAAATCAAGGCAAGGGTGTCTTTTGTTTGTCCGCTTGTTTTTTTTTAATCAAAAGAGGGTCTGGGTTTAAAATAGCCAAAAACAAGAGAATGAAATATTCTTCCAGATCTAAGACCTATGATTTGCCCCTCCAAAGAACAGATTGCTCCACCATCGGCATTTGGCACTGAACGTGGAAGGGCTGGTTATTTCCTGTAATTAGTATGGCATATCAGCAGTAATAATGAATTTCAATCTTGCTTTGATTAAATATAAAACATTTAATTCAAATATTAGTCAAACACACAGATAACACAAACATCCGTTCAGATCCTTGTATGACTTGGCTTCTCCTGACCTCAAACAGCCCCGGCATACCCCAGGCCTGCTAATCTTAAATCATGTAAATCACATCCTGAAATGTTTTAAAGAATTTACAACTTGTTAGTTAATAACTAGCTGCCAGTGTGCATCCTGTTTATCTTAAAATCACTCCTGACGGAGGAATGGGCTTCAGACCAGACTCACGTGGACTATCTCCCCAGTGAGTAAAACGTTTCACACTCAAACATTTAATGTTTAAAGATCAGGACTGTTAGTTAAATGAATTAATCTGGTGTGAAAACTATTTGCATTTTTAACATCATCAGAATTTCTTTCACCCCCGACTGTTTAGTACA
>JAPYYJ010003005.1:0-12061 GCA_028533885.1 Nasua narica | reverse complement strand
CCTAGCGAAATAAGTCAGTCAGAGAAAGACAATTATCACATGATCGCTCTGATATGTAGAATTTGAGAGTCAGGGCAGGGGGTTATGGGGGGGTGGGGAAGAGAAATGAAATAAGATGGGATGGGGAAGGAGACAAACCATAAGAGACTCCTAAACTCACGAAACAAACTAAGGGTTGCTGGGAGGTGGGGGGTGGGGGTAGGGATATGGACATTGGGGAGGGTATGTGCTATGGCAAATGCTATGAAATGTGTAAGCCTGATGATTCACAGACCTGTACCCTGGAGTAAATAAAACATTATATGTTAATAAAAAAATTAAAAAAAAAAAACGTAGGAAAATTGATGGCTATGAATACTGTTTTCCTAAATGTCAAAAGGTCAAACTAATCATCTGACCCATGAGTACATTTCAATGACTTTCCTCTATCTTTCTATGCATTTGATATTGTTGAACTCTTTCCCATACTTTGTTTTCTTTTCTTATGTAAGGATCGCCTTTTTCTCTTGCATTTTACTGACTTTTATTCTCCTTGTGTTATTTATCATGATCTCCTTGTGTTATCACCTTCCAATTAAACATTCTGATTTTCTAGGATTTTTACTTTCTCTCATTAACATATCATCCCATCCATTGACATATTCAGTCCATCCCTAGACTTGGACCTTACATATAAATAAAACTAAGCATTTGTTGAATAAATGGATAATTAAACAACTATAGTATTTGGTAACATATAATCATATAGAAAGCCACAGGGATTTCACATGCCTATGCATCCAGATCTGTCTCTTAGGTTGTGCTCTTTACTCACTTTTCATTTGTCACATTCTCTCAAAACTTCAGTGATTTTCCCATTTTTAAAAATGATAATAGCTACTTTACAAGGGCCCCACTCTTTCACTACTGAATCTGGAGTGTAACCAACCCCCTAAATGTGCCTTTCTGTGTATTCCTAGAAAAAAAGACATAATATGCTCATCTAATATGGTTTACTGCTATTAAGTGGGCAAGAGATGACAAAATCAGAAACTAATTAGAACTTTCTTCACTTTAATTTCTGTCAATCAAATCAATCCTTTTCAAAGATTATAGACACTAAGGATATCATCATTAGATGTAAACACATAAATTTGTTGAGTTTACTTCTATTAATATAGAGATTTATAGGATCTAGGCTTTATTTTTTTATTTTTGTAAAGATGTATTTATTTATTTATTTATCTGTCTATTTATTTATTTAACAGAGAGAGAGAGAGAGAGAGAGAGAGACATCACAAATAGGCAGAGAGGCAGGCAGAGGGAGGGGGAAGCAGGCCCCCTGCTGAGCAGACAGCCCCATGCAGGACTCGATCCCAGGACCCTGAGATCGTGACCTGAGCCGAAGGCAGAGGCTTTAACCCACTGAGCCACCCAGGTGCCCCAGAATCTAGGTTTTAAAGGTGACAATTACTTTCATATGTCATTTCTGATTAGCAAAAATAAATTAGTAAATATTTCAAAAAGATTTCTTTATTTTTTCCCAAATACGTTTATTTTATTATTAAATCAAAAAGATTTCTTGAAAAACATATATTGAAACATTCACTGTTAAAGTGGAATAAGAAGTGAAATCTATGGCTATACAAATAATGCAAAAATGAAAATACATTCACTTGTACTATGAATTGAAGGAAATTAAAAGATGTAATAAAGAATATAATGCCTTGCAACAGATATTCCAGTAAAATGACTTGTCATGTTCTACTCTTGACGGTGGAAATAAGATTTATCCATTTTTAAACCTACCAGTATAATTAATATATATGCAACTGCTTTTGCATTATTTAGATTATTTGGCATTACAAAGATATTTTGTTTTCTACTTACCACATATTCATTATTATATAATCTGTATAGTAATTGATTAATTATATTTATATTAGACTATTAAAAGAGAATATTTTATATATTAAAATTCAATAATAACATTCATACCTCTCAAACAATATAAATATGAAACATACTTAGTAACATCTTTTTCTTTCTTCATTTGCAAGGTATGCCACAAAATATTCACTAAGGAATTTCTATACTATTGACACTCTCTATGATTCATTTTTAAAGTATGATTTAACATTTAAATGACCCCTTCAAAATGTATTCTATGAAGAAATCCATCTATTCTGTTCAGAGTACTTGCTATAATTCATAGGACAAGTATTTAAAAGATATGTAATATAATATTTTACTTATTGCCAAAATAATGATGTAATTAATTATTATTACAAGATTATTATTTAAAACGCTAAAAATGCTAATGGACTCTATTTCAAACATAATGTCTTAAGAACACCTATATATTTTTTAATATACATGACATTTGGTTGCCATCAACTAGCTTTTTTTTTCAAATCATGTAAACTCTGTTTTAAATTTTATTATAAAATTTCTACATGGTCATTTAAGAGGAAAAAGTGCAAATAAAAAGCACCTTGAAGTGTGAGTTGCTTGGACAGCTTTGGTGTAATATCAATTCCATTCTTGAGCCAACCAAGCTGAGGGTTTGGTATCCCTTCTGCATGGCACCTGAGACTTGCAGTTACCCCAGGTTCTCGAGCCTGACTCTCTGGATACACCCGAATTACTGGAGGGACTACAAGAAGAAATGGGAAAAAAATTGAATTAGTAAGGCATATTCTTTGATTTTCCAAAAATTGCAGGACGAGAAAATTGTTCATTATGTATTTTAATGACATATATTTCTATAGCTCTTAGTGTCCAAATATCCTCATCTGCAAAAAGGTAGCGGTTTTCCTTACATAAAGGTTATTCTGAGACTGTGTCAAGATAAATACCAGTTGAGCCTGGGATATCCTGTTTTGGTAATAAAAGAACTTTTCAAAGTATGATAGAAGCATCAAAAAAATACAGAAGCCAAATTAAAGGGACTCTTATTTGTCAAATATGAGAAAATTTGAGCATTAAAAGAATTAGCAATTATAAAGAAATATAAGGAATTAAATAAGACTTAAAGAATTCAATTATATAAATAAATAAATGAGTATAAAAATGAGAAAGAATGTAAATCTTTTCCTTATCATAGTATATTTAAGGAATCAGGATAACAATTACATTTACAGAAGCATCCAAAAAATAAAATATTTAGAAATAAATTTCGCCAAAGAGGTGCAAGACTTTCGCACTGAACACTGCAAAATGAGTTGAAAGAATTAAAAAAAAAAAGACTAAATAAATGAAAAGTCATGGGATTATGAATTGAAACAATTAATTAGTAGGATAGTAAGAACTAGTAAGAATTGTCAGTAAGGTGACAATACTCCAAAAAATTGATCTAAATACAATGTAATCTTTATCAAAATTCCAACTGCTTTTTTTTCTTTTTTCAGAAATGGAAGCGCTAATGCTCAGATTTCTATAGAATCACAAGGAACCCCCAAAATAACCAAAACAACCTCGAAAAATAATAACACCGGAGGGCTCATACCTCTCAATTTCCAAATATACTATAAAGTATATGTATAGTATATACATAGTAATCAAAACAATGTGATACTGGCATAAGGGAAAAATTTAAATCTATGAAATAGAGTTGGGAATGCAGAAATAAACCTATTAATCTATAATTAATTGATTTCAACATAAATGCCAAGAAATAGTCTTTTCAAGAACTGATGCTGAAACAACATCTATATATAAAAGAATGAACTTGAACTCCTACCTCACAACTTATATAAAAATTAACTCAAAATTAATAAAATACCTAAATGTATGAACTAAAATAATAATGCACTTAGAATAAAACATAAGGGTAAATCTTCCTGAACTTGTGTTTTACTATGTTTTCTTAGATATCACTCCAAAACACAAGCAACAAAAGAAAAATCAATAAATTGAACCTCATTAAAATTAAAATTTGGGGTGCATCAAAGGACACACTATCAAGAAAGAATAAATACAACTCACAGAATAAAACAGTGTTTGCAAATTATATCTGATAACATACTAATATCCAGAATATATAATGAGCTATTATAACCCAGCAACAAAAGGCAAACCACTCCTTCTCCATAGCAAAAGAAACTGTCAACATAATGAAAAGGAAACCTACAGAATGGGAGAAACTATTTGTAAATCAGATTATCTGATAAGTGGTTAATATCTAAAATATACAATGAACTTATACACTTTAATAGAAAAAACAATTAAAAAATTGGCAAAGTACCTAAAAATACAGCTTTCAAAGAAACTGCAACCTCAGAAAGGTCTAATACAGGGACCACCTGGCTGAGCTGTTTTCAAATTCTTTAGTTGTCTCATTTCTCTACTTATTATCTCATATCTCTATTTTCCTGTTATTATCTCATAATAAAAAAATTATTGTTTTAAGCCACTTAGGTTTTAGGATAACTTATTATTTGCTAATATATATAGTAAGCTTCTTGGTAGAAGAGGTTTTGCCTTATTTAATCATTATATCCCCTTACCTAGTTGAGTACAAAAGCACTGTAGAGCAGAAAGTGTTCCATAAAATGCGTATTACAGACATACTACACATATATTTTATTCACGTTCACACTTTAGCATTTGTTGTTTAGAATGACCATGAGAACATATGTAGTCTGCATTTGCCTTAGTAAGATTATGACTTGGTAAATAAGGAAAAACATCCTGGGTCTCAGTGAAAGAATTTTCTGCTGGAGCTATCTTAGCAAAAGACACTATTATAATAGTGTCTATAATAGTATAAAAGCTATTATAGCAAAAGACAACGGACAGAAATGTTTACCTGGACCATTACCTGCTATTTGGTTAACTAATAGACTCTGAGCTGCCTGATTTCTTTCATTTTCCACCCAAAGGAATGCCTGTCAAAGATGCAGAGTCAATGACCAGACTGAAACTCTCTTTAGGCTCTCAACTCTACCCCAAAGTTAATTTCACCACTGTTCTTTCTAGTGACTAGAGGAGCCACTGTATATACAAGTTAGATTGACTAACAAATAAACATCAGCCTTCTAGATTTACTGAAGTTATAAAAGCAATTCAAACCAAGAGACTAGTTGAAGCCACAATCAGGACTACAGATATGTGTATCATCCTACTGGCCCCTTCATTTTGGCTATACACTAGAGATCTTAAACTGGACTCATATCAGCTCTAACATGGAGACAAAGGGAAGGAAGGGGTCCTCAGAAATGCCCAATAACCCTTTCAAATCAAAGTTGGGTCTTTATTTGTTAATTGCCTTTAATAGTTTCTGGAACAGAGAAGTTATAAACTTCCAAAGTTCTGAGCACCAGATTTCTGCTGTATCCTTTCGCCCTCTCCTAAATATAAGTCAAAACAAATGCAATACACACAAACATCCACAACAATAATAAGAGTAAAACCAGGCTCTGATTTTTTCAACCCTGATGACTACTTAAATGGTGTATTTTGAAATATCAAATATATTTTCTAAAATAGTCCTCATAACATTTCTGCACATACTTTCTTGGTAACATAGAACCCATATTTAGGCTTTTGGTATACATCTAAAAGCACAGAGTATTTTTTGTATCATTTTTTATATTGGGGGTTCAAGTAAATAACTTTTTAAATAGATACAGTAATATACTTCCAGCAAAACCACATTACCATAAGATCTGGAGTAAAGAGACTTTTTCAAATACCCAGACCTAATCTCTAATCTCTTAACAACTCAGGAGTTAGGAGATGAGCTTTTTTTTTTAATTTTTTTTTAAGATTTTATTTAATTATTTGACAGAGAGGAGAGAGATCACAAGTAGGCAGAGAGGCAGGCAGAGAGGCAGGCAGAGAGAGAGGGGGAAGCAGGCTCCCTGCTGAGCAGAGAGCCCGATGTGGGACTCGATCCCAGGACCCCGAGATCATGACCTGAGCCAAAGGCAGAGGCCCCAACCCACTGAGTCACCCAGGCACCCCAGGAGATGAGCTTTTTATAAAAGGACTTACATAGAGTGCCAAAATGGAAAACTACTCTTTCAATAAACATTTAATAGAAGAAAGTGTATCTTGCAACAAAACTTATAGCTAAAGCAAGGACCGATATTTCTTACAACATTCTTTGGAATAGCAAAAAATTGAGATGACCTAAGTATACTGAAAATTAGTTTGAAATGAAGCACATCAATCAACTCAATGATAACAATAGATTCTACATCATTCATAATTAAAATTGTAGATATTATATGGGTCACCTATACTGTCATTGATACTCCCCTAAGGACAACTTTTCAAATAAGATATTCAATTTCTCCCTGCGTTCCTCGTTGTTTCTACTTTACTGATATATTTGGATGTGAACTGAAAGGAATACAATGAATAATAATTTTTGCCATATTGAACTTTTATACCCAGATAGATACTATCATATTTTGAAAAAATAATAATAGTCATATAATATACTTAGTATATTGGTATATCAAATGATGGTTTGAAAAATATCTTAACTTACACAGAATTGAAGGATAAGTGATTGGCATAACAACTATTTAACCTCAGTGACAAGCTACACATTTAAAAGTAGGTTATTTTTCCCGGGATACATATTATGAAATATAAATGAGGATTGATGGCAGCCTGAATTAAAAAGTCAATAATCCTCCAGAGAACATTTCAAGCCATTTGTTACAGTCATTTTTAGTTAGAAGGTGCACTCTATGAACTTGTCTTTCCTTGCTGTTGGTATTGCATGAATAAAGAAACTGATGAAGATGATCAAAACATTTTCACATTGGATTTAGAATCCAATCTGTGTGTGCTACCAGGAAAATCTTTAAATAAGGCTCCCAATATCTTAAGCAAAAAGTAATATTTAAATGTAGGTGTCTATGTACTGAAAATTTCCTAAGGATATTCAATGTCTCACCAAAATTACTCAGGAAGCAGTTTATTTGATATAATATTATCTAATAAAGTCAAGTGATATCTATGTTAAGTATAGATTATTACATATTATTCAATATCATTCTATAAAATATAACCAAATAAGTTTCTGTCACTTAAATGGAAGAGATATAAGAGGATGTAAGTATGTGAATTTTATTCATGAATAAAATTTAAGAAACACATAAAATACGATGTTTATTCTGAATTTTAGGATAATATAGAAATATTTATTGAGCAATTTCTGAGCGTAGCAAATTGTGGTAGATGACTTTCTCTCTCCATATCTTACTTGCTTTCTCTTTTATACACTAACATGTTGAGTAAGTAATGAGTTCAGGTTTTGAAATTAGCCAAATGAACACTGGAAAAAATGGATTCTTGGCCTAAATTGTTTTATCTTGTACCAGTCATAAAATAAATGTCCCCATGCAAATAACTACTGGAATTTGTTTACTTGGAATCTAAATATAAAATTTGAATTAGGTGTTTAGCAGTTATATATAAGGTATATTTGAGGTCCTTGAAAATTATTTTTTAAAATGTGAAGGTCAAATAATTATCAGTGCATTTATAGTAATTTGGAGAGATATTAATAATTCACCTCAAATGGTTGCAACTTTTCAAGGAAACTGAACTGCTTCTTTCCATAAACCAGTTAAGATAACTATCATCATGTGACTATATTGAACTGATATAATAAAACTGTATTTAATTTACGTAATGGTTCTTAGAGCAAAAAGTTTAAATAATCAGATACTCTATATGGAGGACTAGTTGCTCTAAGAATACATACTTAAGGCTAATACTTTTTAACAAGTTATAGAAATTAAAATGAAAATGGGGTTCTGATACTAAATATTAAGTTTACAATAAAAAAAGCAGTTCGGCTAAAGAAAATACAATATCACTAGTATATTTTGCTAGGTCTTTTCCTGGAAACTTTGGGGTCTATATGGAATCAGTTGTGAAGATTTATCAGCTCAAAATCATAAAGTATTGAATAATACTAACACATATAAAACTTGGTACTAAGGTTGGTGGATATATCTCTTAAAGTTCCATAATAACTTCACTGTATTAAAATAAATCAGTGTTTTTTCAATAGTAGGAAGTACCTAATACAATCTAATCATCTTTCTAATCTAGTTTTAGAAACGATCTTATGAAAAAATAGATATCTATAATACTAAGCCCTGCTTTTTTCAACCTTTCACTTTCATTCTGTGATCTTTCTTTAGAAATTGCTGCACTGTTACAGAATGTATAAAAACAGCATAACCTGGGTACTTTGAAAACCTGATTTTTGAGTCAGGAAGCAGAGATCACTGACCCAATACAGTGAATGCAATCTAACTGAAAACAAAAATGAATTTAAGGTGAATTGTCAGGTCACTGGTATGTAAACAACTAAACATTGGATATTTTTCTTCTCGACACCATTATCTTGTATTCTTTTGAAGGATTCTATTACTGCTCTTCCACAAATTATTCACACAGCTGCAACTGTTAGAGAAGGTTCTAAGAAAGCTTGAGGGTAAGAATATAAATGTCTCTGAAGTAGTGCTGACTCACAGCAGCATCTGGATTGTTCTGTTTGTATTATGACTTCTTTTGTCATTAAAGCAACTTTCCTATGAAAAATTACAGACAGAGTTTAATAAATATTTTAAACGCTACTGAGCTTGTCCAATGCCTTTTGTCTCTGACATTATTAAAGCCATCAATTTCTCTTTAACTTTGTCCCAAAGCAGTCTTTTTATATTCATGACTTTCGCATTGCCTCTTGTCAATATTACAAAACTCTCTGATCACATTATTGCAGCCTTCATAAAAATGTAGAAGATGCAATGAATGTTGGAAGCAAAATATAAATTAACAAGAACATACTTATGGTCATAAACTTTTGTGATTTTTCTACTGGATCTTCCTACTTATCCTACAGTATTTTAACAGATCACAACTTTTTAAGCTATTTTGAAAAGGACAGCAGTCTATGCTAGTTTAATGAACTTAGATCTATTCTACTAATCCTTAAAGTTAGTGGCCCTTTTAATCCCCAATTTAAAAAAAATGTCAAAAGCCATCATTTATAGAAATGCTCTCAAATAAAATCCAGCCAAAGCATTCAAGGTAATAATATAGAATGTTGTTTTTCTAAATCTATGAAAAAAGAATTAATGAAAAAATAATGTCTGGCACATGATGATTACTGTTTTCTTCTTGGATTTTATTTACTTTCATTTAATATATATCAGATTTAAACAAATTTTCAGAAGATCTCAAATTAATTATTTGAGGCAGGGAGTTTTCAGTAAATACATTATAGTAACTTTTCCACATACACACCTGAAAATCTGAATGTATTTCTAATACTCTATGCTCTAAGGGACAAAATGTCTAATTCCTCTAGGTCTCAGATTCTCCATTTATAAAGTTTGAAACCTTTCCTAGAATTAAATTGATTAAAAGAAACAATGTGTGGCAAGCTGAAGTATTAGGTGTTTTAACTCACACACTTTACTTTCCAGAAATCATATTTTTGCTATTACATGGAGAATGACTGAGACTTAATGGAGAAATGACAAGTGTATGCAATTTAATTAGTCAATATCAATTGATTAGCAGAAATGGACTTTTTAAAGATCTAAACTGGAAGTAGCCTAAACCCATGTATGGATTCAATGGGATAAAATAGCTCTAATTGATAAGCCATATCTGTCAGGACTAGAGAAAGGGAAATGGAAGCAAGACACATTTTACAAACTTGTTTAATGTTTAAAATGTAAATATAAGCCCTACCTAAATATAATATATAACTAGATTTATTCAAAGCTGCCTCTAAAATAATTCTAAACAGGTCAAGTGAATCTTCTAAACTCTTCCTCAATCACATCTGTACCTCATTGGCTATATAACTAGTGAGTACACGTACCCTATAAAAAGGCAGTTTTTGTGACTGGAGAGTAAGAAGAACAATTGCATTAGTTAGAACCTAAAAAGATACAGAAAAAAAATATGTCTTTGAATGTAATACTAAAATGTGTGGCAAAAAATCATAACTTTCCTTAAAGCTACTATTCTAGCTAGACTTATCTTTTTCCACCATTTGTATAAGAAATGGAAGAGCTTTCAAAACATGTTAAGACCATGAAATATATAACACTTTGTATCACGCAGTATTACTCTACCCAAGAGGTAAATCTTAGGTCACAACTTGGAATTGAATGAATTGGGGAGACTTATGCCAACTCTTTAAGCATCCCTTTCTTCATTTGAAAAATAAATGATATGAGGAAATAATGTGATGACACTTTAAAATATAAAATGCATTGCAGATAGAAAGAAATGGAGAGAAATGAATTTATGATACTATTGTTGATGCAAATATTGGTGAAAATCTTTTCAATAGGGTAGATGATGGGGGCACCTGGGTGGCTCAGAGGGTTAAAACCTCTGCCTTCGGCTCAGGTCATGATCTCAGGGTCCTGGGATCGAGCCCCGCATCAGGCTTTCTGCTCGGTGGGGAGCCTGCTTCCCTCTCTCTCTGCCTGCCTCTCCGCCTACTTGTGATCTCTCTCTCTCTCTCTCTCTCTGTGTCAAATAAATAAATAAAATCTTTAAAAAAAAAACTAAAAAAAATAGGGTAGATGATGATAATTACAAATTAAATAATTTTCCTCACGGATTCATTTTTATCGCAAACTATGTAAAATGCAAAAAAAATCTGTAGGTTTAGAGGGTTAAATTCATCTACAGTTATAACAATGATAACACACTGAAGATTATAAATATAATTTCCTAATTTCAGAATGTGTTTTTTGATAAGAATTATAAATAAAATCTACTATAATTAGAGATAATCATGTAATTCTAAGCCATATTAGTTTACTAAAAATATACAGATAGTTCACCTGAAAAAGGCACTCTTGAATAAAGCAGCAGTAAGCTTTGTTTTGTTGTTGTTGTTGTTTGTTAGTTTTTATTTAAATTCAAGGTAGTTAACATACAGTGTATTATTAATTTGGGCACTCTTGAATAAAGAAGCAGTAAGCTTTGTTTTGTTGTTGTTGTTGTTTGTTAGTTTTTATTTAAATTCAAGGTAGTTAACATACAGTGTATTATTAATTTGGGGAAAGAATTTAGTGATTCATCCAGTTGCATATAACACCCAGTGCTCATCCCAACAAGTACCCTCCTTAATGCCATCACCCAATAACCCCATTCCCCTACCCACCTCCCCTCCAGCACCTCTTAGTTTGTTTCCTAGAGTTAAGAGTCTCTTGTGGTTTATCTCTCTGTTTTTATCTTATTTTATTTTTCCTTCCTTTCCCCTATGTTCATCAGTTGTTTCTTAAATTCTACATATGAGTGAAAGCATATGGTATTTGACTTACTTTACTTAGCATTAAACCCTCTAGTTTCATCCCTGTCACTGCAAATGGCAGTAAGCTTTGTTTTAAGCAAATATTATTTTACCTATATTTTACTCAACAACTGTCAAAACAAATCTTTGTTACAAAACTACAAACATAACCATAGCCTTATGAAAAAGAGATCCTGTATGTAGAAAAGCCATTTAAAATGCTGTAAAATAGAAACTACTCACTTATGTTGGCTCCAATTTGTTTCTCTTTAATTTCTTTTATTATTGATATCTTAATATACTGCATATTTATTATTAAAACACATTATACAGAGGAGGCATACAAAATATTAATTGCCTCTCTCACCACAGATTTTGAAATGACCAGTTTTAATCTTTCAATGTACTTTAAGTTTCGCCTCTATCTTCACACAGCATATATGCACACATTTATTTCTCAAATGCAAACTTATTTTTTTTTCTTACTTTGAATTTTTTTTCATTTTAGATATCTTAGACATATTTGGTGACAATATATGTAAATAAATTTATTGTTTTAATAGATTAATAATTTTTGCAGTAAGGGTATATGATAATTTATTCATCAATTTTAATGATGATTGTGGTCAAATTTCCCCTTGTACATAATTGTGCATAAAAATCATTCTTGTACCTACATACTATTGTTGCTTTCAATTTTTCACACTGGCTAAATCAAAGAAAAATTGCTACATTGAAAAGTACATGCATTTAAAAATTGAATGTTAGAATATTATGCTAACATTT
>JAPYYJ010003004.1:0-12062 GCA_028533885.1 Nasua narica | reverse complement strand
CACCTCATGTCTGGGAAAGAGTATTTTATGGGAGTGAACCCATTACTCATGGAACTGAAACCTTCCCTGATTCAGTTCTTCCAGAAATATAGTAGATCTCATGTATTTTTACCTCTCCTCCAATTCCACATTTTATGTACTAATTGGCAAATTTTGCCTTTTATATTTATTCTTGTCAACGGAAGGCATTCACTTAGAGTCTGTTATATGCCATACAATACACAAAGCACTATGGAAAAAAGCAAAACACATAATATGCAGGATCCTTGCTTTGCAGGAGTTGAGAATGAAGTAAACCCAGCCTTTATGGCAAGTGTTATTTTAGATTCTCCAGCCAATGACACTTTAAAAGGAGGCAACTGAGGCTAAGAGAAATAAATTTCCCAAGATCGTACAGGTAGCCAGTGTCTGAGCCGAGGTTGACCACAGTCTGTTTCGTTCTAAAGTCCATGCTCTTTCCATTCTACTTCATTACCTCCCTTGACTGGGAAGGCAGAAGACACATCACAAAGGAAAGTGAAGGCAGACGTTAAAGGAAACCTGCCAAAAAATAAGTTCTACAAACCCTAGCAACTGTTATGTACGAGGGAGGCGAGGCGTCCAAACTACCCAGAGAGGGGCGGGCTTCACTGAGCAGGTTCTAAAGCAGATCAGTGCTCCAGCCCGGGGAACAGGATGGTGGACACCAGTCAGAAGGCATCTGTGCTGGAACCCAGAGAAATAACACTGGGCAATTAAACATGCTAATAAGAATAAAACCTATAATCCCAGAACACCATGCATCCTTCCCGATTCAGATGCCTCATCTTTGTGGCCCTCGGACTACGGACATTTTGTAGATTCCTGTGATTTTCCAGGCAGATCCAAAAGGGAGCAGAATGCTGCTTCGCTTCTTAGAGTATTGCCAAGTTCATTACACTCAGCATTCATTAAATACCCCTTCTCACATAGCTCTCTCCTATGCAAGGTGAATGGAAATAATTTTCTTTTTTTTTTAAGATTTTATTTATTTGACATAGAGAAAAAGATAAAAAGTAGGCAGAGAGGCAGGCAGAGGGAGAGGGGGAAGCAGGCTCCCTGCTGAGCAGAGAGCCTGAAAGCGAAGTGGGGCTCGATCCCAGGACCCTGACATCATGACCTGAGCCAAAGGCAGAACTTAACCCACTGAGCCATTTCAGGCGCCCTGGAAATCATTTTCCTCCTGACATTTGGTGTTGGTTCCAGTGACATAAGAGGATAAGAGCATTTACAGTGGAAAAGTGAATATACTTGGCAACGTTTTCAAACATTTGTTTGGATTTTCTGTTTTTTAGGAGATGTACGACTAAGGGGTCAGACGGGGGTTCCTGCTGAACGCCGTGGCTCCTACCCATTCATTGACTTCCGCCTACTTAACAGTGAGTAATCAAGTGTACCTGGAAAGGAACAAACGTTTCCTTAAAAAAAAAAAAAAAAAAAAAAACTCACTTCCCTCTGAACTTCAAAACTTGGGAGGTCTGCCTTCCTTCCTCCCTCCCTGTCTCCCCTCCCAAATGGAACTTAACCCTTTGTCTCTAGATTTCCTCCCTAGTGAAGTAATTCTGGCCCTGCCTACCTGTCGGAGCTTTAGTGAGGAACAAATGAGATCAGGTCAGCTTTAAACATCTAAGTCTTATGTTACCTAACTAGAATTTAAATAAAAAATTGAAAAGAAAAAAAGCGGGAAAAAATTAAAATAAATATGTAAGTCTTAAAAACTATTAAGCCCCTTTCATTATCCAGCCCATTCTTTCCACCATCATCCAGGACTCGAGGAGATGAGATTCTATTTTATTGTTAAAACCCTACAGGGAAACCTATTATGTCGCTGCCCTCAGTAACTATCTGTTGTGTCATTCTCCCTTCTTTATCTAATCGAGGTCCCTGAGATCCGTTCTTATGTTTCCGGTAAAACTCTTCACCATGGCAGAGCCCTGGAAGTCTGAATTTGCTGCTTCCTCCATTACGAATACCTCAGAAATTCATTCATTTCTACCTTTCCCCTTCATATACTTGTCCTTATTTGGAGTTTTGCTCAACCTCCAATTCATAACTCTGTTAATCTCAAATTCCTTTGGAAACCCAGACCAGTGACTAGTCACCCCCCCTGATTTCATGTCTTCGAACTATCGCAACCATCCTGCAGACTTCAGACTGGCAGAGGCCAGTGGAGGGACAAAGTGGATAAATTTCACAGTTTGCTGCAAGGTTTTCAGTGTTTGGTTCTCATGTCACTTCCCATCCATAAATTTTGAAGTGCTGGGTTGCAACCACATAGTATTACTTTCCTTTGGAATAAACAAGTTCAGCGAAAGAGATAATTCAATTTACCTTAACCCCTAAAAATTACTAGAAGTCGAAACTTGCTATCTTTAGGTCCTCAAAAGGTCAGTAAGGCATGGAGACGCTTATGATCTCCTAGTTCACTAAACTTCCCTATCAATGTACAATATCTATTTTCTCAGCTCTTTCTGGGACATAGAAATTTGGAGTAACCTTTCCATACTAGAGATAACCTCCCCAACACAGCCCCCAAAAATACATTGTAGAAGACACAATTGATTTGCCAAACCAATGCAATATTGGATCTATCGGGGGTATAGTGGGGAGCTCTAATGGTATCTCTTAACCTTCCTTATGACCTCCACTAGGCTGTTCCAGTTACCCATGGAAGTTACCCCTTTGACAGTCTCTAGACTGTACGGATTCCCAGTTGCCAGGCATATGGTTCCACCAAGCAAGATAGGGATGAGCAAAGGGTCCAGTTAGTTCACTATCTCACAGAGACCAGGCAGGACTCTCCAATGGCTTCCCCTACTGAGTGTGAGATGGAGAAAACAACCCAAAAAGCCTCTCTCAATATTAGATGAGATGTTATATCTTGGTTTCTGATATGAGGCATGAACGAATTAGGAAAATAGGAGATACTTCTCTTTATAATTTCAAGGTTCCAAATGATATAATCTGTTTCTAAATTATCCTACTGTTAATAAGCAACATCAGCTAATAGCAGTTATCTTTGAAGTGGGGTTATGGAATATTTCACTGTCTACATCATAGGTTTCTATAACATTTGGATTTGGGGGTTTTTATGATTAGTTTGTTTTACTTTTATAACATTAAAAAACTGAAAAAAATATGAAAAATTTAAACAGAAAACCAATGCAGATAATAGTTTGCTATATTATCCACTACATAATAAATCACTTACAAGCAGGTGCCATCCCATTACCCTTCTTCTGTAGGTTCTCCAGAAACTTCCTAGTGCCTGGATTCACCCCCAGCCTCCTTCCCTTGGTATGAGATGCTCTCTGTTCCTCGATTCCCATTTCACCCCATCTTTTGTTCATGACCCTCCACACATTAAGGGACAGTGTTGGCCATCCATTCTGAAATTCCTTTTCTTCTCTGTTCAGCACTCCACTCTAAATAACCCCTTCCCTTTTGTCTTTTTATCAGTAAAACATGTTACAGCAATATCAATTTACCTTCATTGTATTTTGCTTTACAGTGGACTCAGTTTCTTTCCTAGATGTATAAAACACATCCCTAAATAGACTACGAGACCCCAAAGAACTGACCACTCACTAGCTTTTGTTACCAGTTAGATCAAAATATCCCTTCAGGGGCACCTGGGTGGCTCAGTGGGTTAAGCCTCTGCCTTGTGCTCAGGTCATGGTCTCAGGGTCCTGAGATCGAGCCTTACTTAGGGCTCTCTGATCAGCAGGGAACCTGCTTCCCCCTCTCTCTCTGCCTGCCTCTCTGCCTACTTGTGATCTCTCTCTGTCAAATAAATAAATAAAGTCTTTAAAAAAAAGATTCCCTCAAAAAGATTATATTAAATAATTATAAACATCTGTCATCCTCTATATTTTGCTCAACAGCTCAGATAGGACTGAAGCCCTCTGAGATTTTTCCTTATTTGTGGTACCTTCCATTCCTTTGTCAAATGCCTACTATACCTGTTTAGAGAATTGAAAATAGAATCAATAACATAACTGTGCTCACTCTCTAGTTTCTAGATTAGCCTGCAATTACAGCAGCTTGTCACCAGGTAGCAGCAGGTGTGTGTCTGGGTTGCATACAGTCACTTAAGATGTAATATTTATGTTACAGCCCCATTACTTTATATAGAGCCTATTTAATCCTCTTTAATGTCATTCATGTTCTTGTTGAGGTTTGCCTGCTTGAGTTGTTAGCGTATGCTTTCTGCCTAAAAGGAAATATTTTAAATATAATTCTATAAAGATATAAAAGTAAACTCCAAAGGAACATTTCGAGACTTTCTCCTAAAACTTTTATTTTTACCAACTGATTCCAATTCTACAAAATAAGTACCGAACTAGTTTAAAGTGATTTTTTTGTATCATTTACTTTCATTGTGGGTCATTTTTTTCCAAGTATAGGCAGAGACTGAAGACTTTATTTTCCTCAGGTGCATGCAGTTATGCCCTCTCTGCCAAGCTAGAATCTGGGTAGGATTTTTTTTAAAGACCATTTGTAGGAAAAACCAAATCACCAGAGCCTCGCTATGTCTGCATCCCGGCAGCCTTTCTTCTGAAATGCTTAGTGAAATCCACATGGCTGCCACTCCCTGTCCAAAGTGTGGCAGGAGGTTTACCTTCTACCCCCCCCACCCCCACTTCAACATATGTCTTGAATGGCTGGAACATGAGTAACAAAAATGTACATTTAAATAGTAAGGTCCGTTGCACTTCTCCATTGGCCCTCTTAGCTACTGCCCCAACCTGCCATAGAAGAACAAGAAGATATCAGAATTAGTATCTCAAATAACTTTCTATCAAAGCAAAACTTCTAGACATTAAAACAAAATAACTAGAATGAGAGTGGGCCAATGACGAGTGCAGTAATCTATGCTTCCACCCATCCCTGTCTCATAAATAAGATTTTATTGGCAAACAGCCATGCCCTTCATTTATATATCATCTACAGCTACTTTCCAATGTAGCTTTCCATCCAAAGACCATATGATGCACAAAGCCAGAAATACTTACTCTATGGACCTTAAAGAAAAGACCAACCCTTAAGTTAGATTTTTAAACAGTTAAAATTTTATGACATCTCCATCGGTATATTCCGCCTGATCTGTTTTCCTCCGTTAATGTCATTTTTTTTTAATCCCCAGTGCCATCACTCTACTTTCAAGAATGAACTCACATTGACTTAATTTACATGAGATAGAAGTATAAACAGAAAGGGAACTTCCTTGCTGATCCACATTTTAAATTCCACAGTTAAAATTCCCAACTGCACAAACATTGTTCTGGAAGAGGTGTCCCTTTCCCCCTAATCTTTTGAAGACATGGTACTACCATGCTTATGTACTTGTCTACATATAAAGGGTCAAATTTGCACCTGTTGTCTACGCAAACTTATTAATGCCATTTTTCACTCCCTAAATATTCTGGTTTAGACAATCATTACAAGGCCAATGGATTTTTTTATAGTTTTTCCTACCAAAATTTACTTCAAGAAAAACTTAAATGTCACTTTCTCTTAAATGTCACTTTCAATCCAGGAATAAAGATCAGAAAATCCTCATGAGAGACATATCCAGACCCACACATTTCTTTATTGAGAAATATGTAAGATAAAGTTACCTGTTGACAGCCAGTTTCATTTACTGCTTACATTTTATACAACTTAGAAAAGAGGCATTTGTATGAATTTTGAGAAGCTTCTCTAGATAATTAGCAGGAAAATGTGGCTTCAGCACCATTGTGTGGGCTCAAGAATCATAGACCTTTAAAGAAGAGGATTTTCTTTACACCTAAGCATGGAGGGGCAGAAAAGAGGGAGAGAAAAGAATGACAATTATTTTTATTCTGCGTGAGATATGAAAACAGGGACCCAGAAGAGGGCAGGAGGAATGGGAATGGAAAGACTCAGTTATCCCATGTCCTACAGATTTATGTCGTTCCCTAACTCTGTTTGGAGAGAAAGGAGAGAAGAGAAAACTGAGAGACAGTGTTCTGAGAAATGTGCGGCCACAGAAGCGAAAATGTCACAGAAGCAATCACAGTTTTCTGCAGAACAGGTGGCTACAGCGCCCCTTGTACCTCTCTGTCTCCTGGTTTAATGTAATCAGTAGGCTGAGTAGATAATGACTAGGTGGAGATGTTCCCATGGCAACCATTTCAGAGCAACACAATGTGATTTCCACACTCGCCCGGCAAAGGAAGTGACATACAAAGCAGCATTCCCTGCGACTGTGGATCTTGAAGGAAGGAGGCAGCTTCAGCTGCAAGTTTTAGGGCAGCACGTTTCAGCTGCCACTAGAGCCTGGAACCCCAGAGCAGCCACTGCGATTTGCAGGAGGAGGAGGTTAATTGGCTCTTTGGCTTTTCCTGTTGGCTAATTTGCTAATCTTGATCTTTAAAGTTCTGTTCCTTCAGCTCTGCTTCTCCAGGCAGGGCCATTTTAACTGCACGAGTGTGAGGTAATTTTAGTAGAGCTACAAAAAGATTTTCTTTTGCTCATTACTGTTGAAATAGAACTAATAAATACTATTTATTTATCTATGATATATAAATATATGTATGACATATAAATATATATTATATTTATATTACATAATACATATTTATGCATATGTATTAGACATACATTTATACACGTAATACATATATTATATAATACATAATTATATCAATATTATATGTAAATATATTCTAGAAAATAAATATAAAATAATATCAATAATGTAATTAATATATAAATATATAATAATATATATTTTACAGAGTAGAAGTGACTCAGAGTTTCAGATGCTTTTTTAAAAGCTTCCATCAAGGGGTGCCCGGGTGGCTCAGAAGATTAAGCATCTGCCTTCGGCTCAGGTCATAATCCCAGGGTCCTGGAATCCAGCCCTGTGGGCTCTCCACTCAGCAAGGAGTCTGCTTCTCCCTCTCACTTTGCCCCTCCCCCCAACTCATGCTCACTCTTACTCTCTCTCTCTTTCTCAAATAAATAAAATCTTTAAAATAAATGAATAAAAAAAATAAAAGCTGCTATCTAAAACATTACACCCTGCAGAAATATAAAATGCGTTCACAGGAGAACCATCAACCAAAAGCTACCCAGCATGTTACAAACCATCTGGTACTAAGGGATGCCCCTCTCTTAAAGGGGGACAATTTGCTTACAAACTCAGTTTTCTGAGAAAGAACTCCTAGCAGATGGTGACAGCCTTTCAGTCATCTTCTTAAAGGTGACTCTTAATGTTACCTATGAGAACCACACAAAATGTAAAGGGCTTAAATCAAAATGTTATAGAGTGAGATGTTTTTAAGAGTACAAACTTGCAACTAGTAGATAGTTAAGTCCTGGAAATCCAAAGCACAGCACAGTGATTATAGTCAGCAGTACCGTATTATAAACTTCAAAGTTGTTAGGAGACTACATCTTAATTATTCTCACCACAATAATTAAATGATAATTATATGACCTAATAGAGGTGTTAGCCAACCCTGTGGTAATCATATGGCAATATGTAAATGTATCAAATCAAACACCTTATACACTTAAGCTTACATAATATTACATGTCAATTACATCTCAACTGAAAAAGAAAGAGAAAATAAAACATCCTTTAAAAAATGTTATGGGAGTCTACGGCCATACCACCCTGAATACACCCAATCTCATCTGATCTCAGAAGCAAAAAATATTATGGGATGTTTGGAAAGAAGTTGTATTCAGAAGATGATATCCAGGGATGCCTGGGTGGCTCAGTTGGTTAAGCAGCTGCCTTCAGCTCGGGTCATGATTCCGGCGTCCTGGGATCGAGTCCCGCATCGGGCTCCTTGCTCAGCAGGGAGCCTGCTTCTCTCTCTGCCTCTGCCTGCCTCTCTGCCTGCTTGTGTTCTTTCTCTCTCTGACAAATAGATAAATAAAATCTTAAAAAAAAAAAAAAAAGATGATGATATCCAGTTCTCCCTCCAAAGTCAGGCCCCCAGCCCCATGCTCTACAAGCAGGGAAGGGAGGTGCTGGCTGGGACAAGCTCAGACTTCTTGTGAGTGCCAGGGCAACATTCTACAATTTCAAAGTCCAATAGTTGTCTTGCCCTAGAAGAAAGACAGGACACTGACTGTGGTCGTGGTTCCTTTCTGACTCACCTGGGTCATGCTCTGTGATGTGACCCAGGGTCTGTGGCTACAAGCCCCCAGCACTCCACATGCAGAAATGCCAGACCAGTAGGATGGTCAGCCACTGAAATGCCACGGCATTGCGGTGACGCAAAGATGCTGGCCTCACTGTTTTACTCACTCCCTGCCACTCTGCATCAGTGACCGTCGATGGAGCACCTCCTGAAGTAGGCAGTGAGCCAGGTGCTAGAGATGCAAAGATAAATAAGACTGACCCACAGTCTTTGAGGAATTTATAGAGACATAAACCTATACATTTTGTTGTGTTCTGATACATTTAATAATACATGCATGTATACTAAAAGTATACATAACATGAGAAACATTCAGAGAGCCTGATTAACTTTGGGGAAGGGAACAATTAACTCAGTCTTGGGAAAATAGGGAAGGCCTTCTGGAGGAATTAAAGCAGGAACGGTACTAAGGCAACAATGAAGTGAAGGAGGACAGCACACGAAGGCCAACCTTTTTAGGGCCATTCTAAAATGTGCTTCGAGACCTAAGGAACAGGAAGGAGTCATCGACAGTTCTACTCAACTAGGTATAAATTTCATTGGAAGATGAGGTATTCGAGTAGGAGCCAAACAAAGAAGTTTGGCTCCTACTTGAATAGGAGTCAGAGATCATTCATTGTACCTGACTTTCTGTGGAAAACCATAATGAAATAGAAATGGTTTTTACCTTTTAAAGCTAGAACTGAAACTAGCCACTGCCTTTTGTTAACCTGGCTGACATTGTTTCATGGATTTATTATTTTGTACATGAGTGATGAGAAATAGAAAATTGAAATAGGGACCCGAGTATTTCCTTTGAGTTGTCATTCATCCATCCAATGAATATAACAGCTACTCTATGCCAAGCCGGCCATGAGACCAAGGTGTCCTGAGTCACACCAGTAACCACACGGCTGGGATAGCTCTCGTCTCAGACAGCCATGGAACTGGAGTCTGCCAAAGACACCAAATGCAAATATCTGAACAATTCCTTTCAAGTCGACAAGGACTGTGGATAGCAGGATGGCACCTACTACATCTTATACCTGGGCTGGGGATTCTGAGTGCTCAAAAGGAAACTTTTAGATATTCCTTTACCCTTAAAGGCCTCACTACATGGGCAAGGCAAACAAACATTAAACTCTACAAGGATTATATAAGAGCATGAGCAATCTAGGTCTGAAAAAATTGACAGAGACAACAAATCAGAGACAAAAGAAGGCAGAGATAACCGATGTGCTCTGAGCAGGAAGATTGGGCTTTATGGTATTGTGCTGAACCCTCAGAGATAAATAGAGTGTCGTCTAGTTAAGGAATTGCCTGAAAGTGAGACTGAGCTGATATATGGGAGACATTAAGTCATTAAGTAGGAGAAGATCCAGAAAGTAGTAAAGTATGTTGACTAGAGAGAAAACGAAAGGCTTAGAATGCCAAGATAAAGAACTTGAACTTGACTCATTAAGCAAGGAAGGTCACCAGAGAATTTTGAGAAAAACATAGACAGTATAAAATAACGTTTAAGAAAACTAACTAACACTCCTATGTAAGAGGAGCAGACTCAGTAAATTAAGAGAAACGTGATCAGGCTTTAGACTATGACGGAAGTAAAAAGAAGATCTAAATCCAGAGATGACGTGGAGACAAGGAGATAAAACTTGATGGTACTGAATGCTGGGAAATCCTGGGGTGGGTCTGGCCACCTGAAGAACTGCAGTTGCGATCAACCACGAACAAGGTTGGAGGGTGAGTTGGGAGAAGGCAGTGAGCTCAGGGACAGGTTGTTTGCAAGAATGAAAAGAAAATGTCCGAGAGAGCTGCAAATAAGGGACTGCAGTGCAAATCAGAAAGGTGTGGTTTGGAAGTTCCACTTGGGAATCACGATCCTCCATGAGCCATATGGCCAGAACTGGTATCACCAAATCAACGACTTCATTCCAGGGCCCCTATAATTGTAGTGTATAATAAGCTTGATTTAGACGTGTAAGACTACCGATAATAAAACCCTCAAAGAAGTCTTACCAGCAATTTACTTTCCCCTGTGAGAAACTCTTTAGACACCACGATTCAGACGCCACCCTACCTCGCATCATGGATTCTGTTCGGTACAAACAGTTTTGTTTATGTCAGAGCCCAGTGGGTTTGCGAACTCACTTGAATGTAGCGCAGAGAAATGACCATTTTCTATTGCAGCACTTCTGTGAGTAAGACCCTGACCCCTTCAGAGTCTTTCTGGTATAGTGGCTTCTTTGGATTTATAGAGACAGTAAAATAGAGAGGGAAGCAGGAGTAAATTAAGTGTCTTCTGACTGAAGTTATCCTATGAGTCACTGAGCTAGAATGAGTGTTTGTTAAATAAAATTAAATTCAACCTCTCACCCAGAAGGAAGCACAGGCCTATCTCTTGTGACTTCATTAATAAACAAAATGAAGGGTTATGTCCTGTCACTGCTACCCTACCTTCAAAGTCTGAGAGGATTTAAATGACTTTCCAGGGTCCATATTTAACTCTACACATGAAAAAAGAGAGAGCAAGTGTTCCAGCCTTGGAATCTTTTGTGTGTTTTCCAACTGAGATCTCAGGGTTCCCACACAAGATCAAGAAGACGGTTTTCTCTCTTAACTAGCAAACCAAATTGCCTTGGGACACCTGAGTAGTTTATTACTCATGAGTAACATAAGAAGGGAGGACAGCAATTACTGAGGAAAGTCCCCAAGGGAACAAGGCCAGTGCCAAGGCGCCTAAGAAGAGCCACCACCACACCTTTGAGATAAGAGGTGCTCCATCCCAAGTCGAGGCTGCAGGAGGCCAGGTGGAGGTCCCCCTTGGGCAAGGCCCCCCAAGGTTAGAGGTCTCCTGGAGGCTGAGAAGGGCAGGAGGGCTGCTGTAAGCACCAAAAATAGCCGAGGTCCTACCCACCTAACCACAGGTGGGTTTTGGGGGGGGGGGGGGTTTGTTTTTTCCACATGGACCAGAGCTGGTTTATTCAGTGTGCACGGGTGGAAGGGCGAAAGGGCAATTGTGCCCACAGAGGAGAAGGCCCAGGAGCTCTCTAGTGCTGCCAGGGAACCTCCCTGAGCTCTGACCCGCCCCCGACCCAGCCCCATCCTGTCTTAAGGGAGAGCTGTAGAGTCACTGGACCTGACAGCCAGGTCCAAGGCAGGCAAGGAGGAGACTCTAAACCAGCCAGGCACAGTCAAGGAGTGGGAAGGCCAAGGGTACTGACCCATGAGGCCCTCCATTGCTATGGAGCCATCTCGGAAGTCCGTCCTCCCAATGAGGATGTTGACCACAACCAGGTGGCCATCTCGGCACTGCTGTTGAGCATCAAGAAGCACCACAACCACCGAAGCACCTGCTTCTCCGCCTGGCCCACTGTGGCTGTCCAGCCCAGAGCCCCCCAACACCACACACCCGCTGCTAAGTGCACCCTCTAAACCGTGCTTAATAGAGGAAGTGGGCAGAAAGACTAAGAGCTTTGAAGTCAGACCTGGCTTTGAATCCTACTTCTCTTGTGAGTGCGGGAAAAGTGCACAAGCTACTCACTGTCCACACCTGTGGAAGGAGGTCGTAACACCAGCCTCACTGGGTTGATGGGAGAGATAGATGAGATCAGTGTGTCCAGCAGCCTGTCTTGCTTATAATAGGCCCGCAGTAGATGTAGTTGAACTTTGGATGTATCTTCCTCCGCTGAGTACACCCCTCCCCAGCCGCCTCTTCTCCTAAGAAGTATCTACTCACTGCTCAGCCCTCTTCCAGCATTATGACCTTTGCAAAGCCCGCTTCTACCCTCCCAGGGGACTGATGACTCCTTCCCTCCTCTGTGCTGCCACCACATCTCCAAGAAAGATCTGCCACCCTGTAACTGCAAACTCTTTTGAACC
>JAPYYJ010003003.1:0-12064 GCA_028533885.1 Nasua narica | reverse complement strand
GGATAGGGATATGGACATTGGGGAGGGTATGTGCTTTGGCAAATGCTGTGAAATGTGTAAGCCTGATGATTCACAGACCTGTACCCTGGGGTAAATAATACATTAAATGTTAATAAAAAAATTTAAAAAAAAAGAAAGAATCCAAATGTAACAGTAATGACAATCAATGTAAATAAACTAAACTTGCCAGTTAAAAGATAATGATTATCAAACTGAATTAAGCAAAATGTAGCTATATTCTGCCTACTAGGGACTTACTTAAAAAAAAAAAGTTTGAAAATAAAAGAATGAGAAAATGAAAAAAAAAATTCTTATCCGATGTAAAGTTTCGGCTATGTAGGATGAGTAAGTTCTAGAGATCTACTGTACATCATGCCTGGGGTTAATGATACTGTCAACATTTGTTAGGAAGGTCAGTCTCATGTTAAATGTTCTTACTGTTGTTGTTGTTGTTGTTTTTTTTAAAGATTTTATTCATTCATTTGACAGAGAGAGAGAGATCACAAGTAGGCAGAGAGGCAGACAGAGAGAGGGGGAAGCAGGCTCCCCACCGAGCAGAGAGCCCGATGCGGGGCTAGATCCCAGGACCCCGAGATCATGACCTGAGCCGAAGGCAGAGGCTTTAACCCACTGAGCCACCCAGGCGCCCCCTTACTGTTGTTTTTAAAATATATATTCACCCTCCCTTAGCTCAGGCCCCCTTCAGGCTGAGAAACCGGTGATGAAGTCGGAGGTATGTTCAGTTCCATTCTTACCTGACCCTAGCCCTAGTTCTAGACCTTCCTCTCTCTTCTTCAATCACTAAGTCTTGTTTCTATCCCTCCAGGGCACAGAGTGCAATCCAGTGGCAGAAATGCAAGAAGGGTAGGCATTGAGGGGATAGTTGTGCCCAGGCAAATGACAGGCAACGGACCCTCCAGCAATGTACAAAACTGCCTAAAAGACAGACTCACATTTGGACATATGCCATGTCCAGGTGGCACCAATGGCAGTTCACAGGGGTACCAGGCAGATAAGACTCTGCTCTTTCCTTTAATTCCCTTATTATCCCATCCAAAGCCAGAGGCATCAAAAATCACAGCCAGGACGTACTGAAGAAATGGCACTGCCCTTTCTCTGTTCTCTAGAATGCCAGCCTGGGTCAGGTCCAAGGTGGGCAAGGTTTACCTGGATACACATTTGATTAAAATTCTGGACTGGACTGGAATTGAGTGATTATTAGATCAGACTGAAGTTTTAATCCCCAAACAAGGGACCATTTGTTTATCATTTGAGAGGCGAGATCTGCCGACGGGTTCATCCAGGGGCAGGAAAAGAAATAATCCACAGAGCGCATATGTAGGAACTGGAGATGCAGTGCAAAGGGAGAATTAGGATGTTTTCTGCTTGTTCCCTATAGAGCCCCAATTATTCACCAAACCAGTGACACTTTTCATTTCATTTTTGGTGGAGTGCCTGCCACCCCAAAAAGAAAGCATATCCCCTTCTTCCTTTGTACTCCCTCATCAATATCCCCCCAGACACCTTTTCACAGAACAGATCCTTTAGAAACCCAAAATGACCTGTCTTTATTCTGTCTCTACAATAATAAGGGCAGGGTGAAAGCTAAGAACTCCAATGCACTAAGTGGATGAACACCATGTAAGTACAGAATTGGAAAGTTAAAGACTGTCTATACATTCATTCTCGATTAGCCATACTTACCATAGGTAGTAGGCTAAACAAGCACTACGACATCAACTACCCAGCTTGACAATGGTACAGTAAGGAAACTGAGGCTCAGCTAAAGTAAGATCCTTGCCAGAGCATGACCAGTGGGTGATTTCCACTAGGACCCAGGCCTTGGGCTTCCTATCCTAATAACCTTCCTTCTGCCCACTTCTAGTCCTTTATTTGCCCCATTTCACTTTTCTCTTCTCTTGCTTCTTACCAGGAGTTCAGCCTCAACCGTGCTATGTGCAATAGAATATAGAGTGCCCTGATGCAGAAGTAAATATATCTATGTGTGCTTCCTTTCCTATGGTTTCGACAAGTAATACTTCAGCCCATCATAATGGAGATGTGTTTGCCAACGGAAAACTCTCCGTGCAAAGCTCACAGAGCCCTTGGGCTCAATCTGCCATCATCAGAGTAGCACAGAGTGCATTTAGGCTGCCATTGAAGATACGGTACATGATGTGCCCATATGATCACTTCTGCACTGAGTACAGTATAAATCTTGCCAAAATAGACTTCCTTAGTGCCAAGTTGATAGGTATTGCCAATTTCTCTCACACCCTGGAAAATTATGGGATTTTTTTATTCCTGCTGAAAGAAAGCATTCGTAAGCAGAACCATAAGCACCTGCATCCCGTTTTGGGCCTGCCTCTCGCCTTGGGAAGTGCTTTGGTTGGCCCGCAATACCTGTGGGCGCTTCAAGGACCACAGGGTCTATGGACATTATAATAGCCATCCTACCTGCTGCTTTTGGAAAAATTAGAAATACAACCTGCTTAGAGGAAAAATCGTTTCTTTCAAATAATTGAACATCTGGGGATTTTAGTGGGGCATTTGGTACCTTTAACAACTTCAAACAGAATGCCTTCTCCCAGTCCATTACTGAAATAATATGCACAGCGATTTGTCAAGTGACAACAGAGCAGCTATTTTGCTTGCAGACAGAATCCTTGACTGGATAAACAAGTAGACCTGAGTTAAGTGCAATGTCAGTCTTCCTACTCTCTAATACTGTAAGCCACTGATCTCTTGGACATCTTTAAATTTTCATGTATTTGGACTGGGGCCATTTGGTTCAGATAGCCTTGTTAAAAAGGGATTTTCAGGTCTTTGCGGTGTTACAGCCCTGCCAAGTTAGAATAACTCAAGACAAGGTCAATGTCTAGGACTCTCTTGTATTAAATCAGCAAGTAAGCTTATATGCATTGCAGATTCCTTGCCCATGAGATCTCTTGTCTAAAGCAATCTGCTGAAAGGTGATAGGGTTGAAGCATGGGCTAGACAACATGCATATGGCAGAGAGTTTGTAATATTCTAAGTGGCATCAACAGAGTCCCTCTGGGTCGAGATAGGAACAGTATTGGTAAATCAATAGTTTAATCCATCTGAGACAAGACTATTTATCAAAACTCTTTCTTATTAAACAGAATTCTGCCAAACAAAATCCTTTGCTGGCTTAGTTGGCAGGAGCCATCTTGTATCATAGGGCAGACCCTACCCACACTAAAACAGTAATCAACAGCTATAATCTCCCATATTTCTGTTCCGACAGAAGGCTTGCTAAACAGACCAAGTGTTTCCCTTATGCTTAGGCACATGGCTATTAAGTAAATTCTGACAAATTGAATTGTAATTATGGGAGATTTGGAGAGCAATGACATTATTCAAATATTAAGTCATAACTGAAATCATTAAATCACATGCAACATTCAAATAATTTGGCTGAAAGCTCTAACTCATTTGTACCTTTAAAAGAAAAATGTCTTTATTGGATGCTTGGTCAAATATATAGAGAGATTTCTTAAGCAGTCTTTGTATTGAAATCTACCTGGTTTTTATTATAAGAAAATGAAAAACAAAGAGATGAAAGCATCAATAGGTTCTTTTGGGTTCTAAAATATCCCATAAAGGGAATGAAAAACAAAACCATTAGTTTTAGTATATTAGAAACCTTTCCTAAACTTCACCTTCTCTAAACAATGAAAGAGAGCCTGAATGAGATAACAAAGAAAATCCTCCCTGGTGACCCTCTATACCAAGAACAAGTGTCAGCAGCAGACATCACAGTAGACTAATCTCCTCACACGTCACAATATCTCCCACTCTCGATGCTCACAGGTGGAAACTACAATCCCTTCCAGGGGATGGGATTGTTGTACCTTCTCCAAGGTGTCTCTCCACAGACAGGAAAACAACCAGAGTCACCCCCATAATTCTACTTTCGGGAAAACTATTCTCTGTTTAACATTAACCTTGGAGCTCTTTCAGCTCTGCTACAACCACCGCTCACCCTTTGGAAGTCTTTATTTACAAGTAATTTAGTACACCATGGCTTGTGCTTAGTAGAGACATGATTCTAAACTGAATTTTCACTGGTGAAACTTGGGTTGTTCTGGGCTTCCTAGCTCCCTCCAGCCTTAGTTAGCATGTGCTCAGATGATATAAGCAAATTAATTATATCAGTATCCTTAGCAAAAACATGATCAAAAGGTAAAAACTTGTTGAGAAAAAAAAATGGTCCTTACAATGCATGAGAGCTCATCCAACATTTATACTGGTAACGGGTGTAGAAAAGATGAGATTCGATGAGAATATCTACCTCCAAAATATCTCCTCCTAGCATTTGTGCACAAAACAATTCAGACATTGATCATGCACTAAGAAACTTTTTTTGAGTACTGTGCAGAGTGCTAAGGTATAAGGGTGAACATGACACAGTTCCTGCAACCAGAGATCTGTAGTCTAATAATCAGACACTTGACATGGAGTAAAGGAAGAGTTTGCATAGGAGGGACAAGCCCAGGGACTACAGGTGCAAACAGAAGGCTCCTATACCGGTCTTTCAGGGTCACGGAAGAAATACCCCAACAAGCCACATCTGAGACAGAAAAGATAAGTAGTAATGAATGTGGAATGGACAAGGGGGAGTGGGAAGCTGAAATTCTTTTGGCTTAGGTAAGACTCTACGGCCCCGGTATTTTTCTCTTGGGGCACACTAGCATTTACCTGCTTTTTTAGCCTGCTTTCGGATTCCCATTCTACAAACTAGCAAAGCCATGTTTTTCTAGAGAATTTGAGAGCTTTTCCCAAGGTCACATAGCTAGTTAAGGAGAGATCTAAGAACTAACACCAAGTCTGTACAGCCACTACCGTATTAGAGAAGAAAGCACACAGGACTGGAAGTTAGGCAACGAGAACTCTCGTCTGTCACCAAATCCCTGTGCGACCTCCCACAGGCCACTGCGCAGCTATGTTCCACTCCCCTTATCTGTCAAGTAAGAGGATTTAAACAAGATGACCTCTAAAGTTTCTGAGTTTCAGCCTGATAAAGTTAACTCTCTCTTATCACCTGCTCAGATCAATTCAAGTTCAACAAAGTCCTGAAAAGTAAAGAGGCACCATGAACAACTAGTAATAATCATTGTATATGTGGGAAGCCAATCCTCTCTTGGACATAGAGGAAACACAATAAACCACACTGTTCTCTAAGGTATAATATAATTTTTGACAGGATAAATGTGCCATTTTGGACTAACCAGTCTTTTGGATTAACAGAAAATTGCAAAATGACAACAATTTGGCAGTATTTCACCTCAGTGGCTGGTTGGGGGTGGCAAATGAAGGATCAGCTCTACGAAGGGATTTTAGTGGCTACTATTCATAAAACTATGTTTTATTTCCTGGTTATCGTATGGGCTGTGGGAAAACCCATGCTCTCAGTATAATGAATAAGGCATTCAAGTTTCCTTGGGAAAACACTCACAGATTCAGGGAAAGAAATTATTTAAACACATAAAAATGAAAGAAGGCAGAAAGTGGACTGTTTAAGAATGTTTATGAAGGGGGCACCTGGGTGGCTCAGTGGGTTAAAGCCTCTGCCTTCGGCTCGGGTCATGATCTCAGGGTCCTGGGATCGAGCCCCGCATCGGGCTCTCTGCTCAGTGGGGAGCCTGCTTCCCCCTCTCTCTCTGCCTGCCTCTCTGCCTACTTGTGATCTCTGTCAAATAAATAAATAAAATCTTAAAAAAAAAAAGAATGATTATGAAGTGTTGAGTTTTCAGATTTCTACTAGAGATAATTTGTTAAGGCTAAAACCTTGGCATCAAATTTTTTTAGTGATAAAAGCATCTCTAACAGTTTTCAATTTAGCTTTTTTTTTTTTTTTCCTTTTTTAACACTGCCTGTTTTGGAGAAATTCATCTTGGATATATCTTGAAATGTAAAAAGGCAGCATCATCTCGTTTTAGCAGCCGCTTCTACCGGAGTAGCAGGTGTCAGGATACTTCCCATGTATCTGACCACTGTTGCACCCGTATCACGTACACTAGGCAGTGTATTCGTTTCCTCCTGTGACAAATGACCACAAACTAGGTGGCTTAAGATAACAGAAGATTATACTCTCCCAGTTCTGGAGTCTCAAAAGCCAAAATCAAGATGTCAGCAGGGTGATGCTCCCCTTGGGACTCTGGGCAGAACCCTTCCTTGAGTTTTTGTAACTTTCAGTGGGTGGCCTCCAATCCTTGTTGTTTCTGGGCTCACAGACAGATCTCTCCCATCTCTGCCTTCTCTCTGTGTGTCTCTGTGTCCAAATGCCTCTCTTCTTATACAAAGAGCAGTCAAACTCAATTAGCGCCCACCCTAATGGCCTCATCTTAACTCAATTACATCTCCGAAGATTCTACTTCCAAATAATGTCCCATTCACAGTTCCATAGATTAAGGTCTCGTATATCTTTTTGGAGGTTATAAGATAACCCATGATAGGTTGCCTTGGTGTGGTTTTTATTTCCATGTTGTAGCTAAGGAAATGAATATGGCAGAATAGACACCAAGGATCCCATCTTTAAACAGTTAAACCAGCCTTATTCTAGCAAAGGAGTATTATGGTTGTTGATAATGATTTGCTTAGAATTTGAACTTATATGACTCATTCATCTAGACACATGTTTTGCCACAAGTCCAAATTGCTTGAGTCTCTTAAAGGATGCTTGGTACATGCTCAGGTATTACTTATCAAAATGAAATCCAATCGCCTTAGGGTGTAATCATACCTCACTATGTAACTTTGATAGGGAAAATAGTTTCCTTTCTGAAATAGGTTTCATAGTGTCTGCTTTCAGCTAACTTAGGTACAGAAATAATAGGCCATTCTTTAACTGCTTCCATTCATAACCCTGAACATTCTTTGGCTGCCGTCAATGGTGCTGAAATAAACCTGGAATATTCAGTGATAAATGGGACATGCTGGAACCTTTCTCTTAAGTGTGTATGCCAAGAAATACTTCATTTGGGGTCATGGGATAAAAAGAACAAAATTAAAGCAGATTCTTCAAGTGCCAGCATAGGTGTCCCAAGGAAACCGAGCCATTGCCCGCTTCTCAACCCTCTGTCCTATTTGTCACCTGTGTCCCCTAGCTACCCAACAGGCTTCTTTTCAGAGATAGTCTGCTCCACGCTGGGGTGGCATTTATTTACTGCTGTGTTGATCCATCTGTGGAAAAAGGATGTGGGCCAGGGCACTAGGCATAAATTAAACCATTCCTTGGCCTTTCCTAACTCACGTGATTGTCTGTTAATGAGAATCTATTTGTGGGGAATTCCCTTGGATCCCTTTTGCAAGACCAACTTCCTGTTGGTTGAATGAATGATTCCTGATTGTATGGATCTTCCTTGGGATTGTCCATGTTCTAACCTAGAGATACGAGCAGCAGAAAGAGGGTTGGATAACCTACAAGACGAGAATGGTAAAGATCGAAAAAGTCAAACTCTTCATTGTGATAAATAGCTTTTATTTCACTCATTTACTATACTAGTGTCTACTATGTATCAGGCACTATTATGGTACTGCAGAGACAGTGCTGAATGAAGGAGACAAAGGTCCTCCCTTGACCATGGTAGAAACCTCCCATTCCAAAGAAATATTATAATGGCCCATATACTGTGCACCTTCCATTCCCTGGAGCTCAGGTAACTTGTTTACAAAGTGAGAAAAAGGGATAAATAATCTTGGAGTCTTCCTTCATCCCCATCTCCATGTGTCAGACCCAACAAACTAGTGTGTAGACCCGGAGTGACACTGAAAATTCCTCCATAATGCAGAAATTATAGAAGGGATGAAGCCCTCAGGGACCAAAGTCCCAGAGTCAACACATACTGAAAAACAACACAGGTATAGAGTCCCCTCCTTCAGGAGAAACAGCAAGCACCAGACTAGTACTTCCTGACCACTGTAGTAATATTAGCTGCAACACTATCACTGCTTAGCAATAACAGTAATGCATAAATATTTGCTACATAAAAGAAACATCCTTCAATCCTAACATTCAATGGTATTATGGCATTGCACAAGCTAGCTTTTCAAATGAAAGAGATTTTTCACCACCACCACCAACAAAAATACACCTTTCTCATCTGAAATTTGGTTACTTGTTACCTTGTGAAATAAACGATCACACTGTTTTGTTACTTGCTAGAATTCCACAAGGAACTAGGTCAATCTTTTTCATTGCTAGAACCTTAGCCACCTGCCTTGCTCTTCCTTTCCTTTTCCCCTTTCCCTCTTACCTGGCCAGTGAAGGATCCCGTGTCCCCATGACTTCCCAGCATAGTCTGCAGGACCCTTCCCCAGGACCTGCACAGCCAGCCTGGGGACCCAGGCAAACTCAGAGGCAGCCTGCCTCCACTGACTGGGACATGTACTTAGAGAGTTCCCGGTCCTCAATTTCCTGCTCACCAATATAAGATTTTTTTTTTTTTATTAAAAACACTGCTTTTAAGCCCCTTCTGCACCCATGAAATAACAAGGTATAAAAAGAAACGGAATGATGCTAGATCCAAAAAGGACTTGGGAAAACACTATTTAAATAGTGAGGAATTAATTTGTAGTCAAAAGTCTAAGAACATGCTCAAAAGGGGGTCAAAGACACATATATGTTTTTTTCAGCATATTTTCTTGCTTCCGTATGTATCCTAGTGTGGACTCCTCTGTGATGTCCCCCGTCTGGTATGATGACCCAATTATACATCTTACACATCACAAGACGTGGAATCCAGAGAAAGTTCATTTAAAATCCTAAGGCTGGTCATTGAAGAAACCTTCAAGGCATCCATTTACAGTTATACAGCGCTTACAATTTACTCAAGGGCCTGCTCTGCAACTATTAATACAAATAGACTAATTTTTTTAAAAGATTTTATTTATTTGTCAGAGATAGAGAGAGTGAGAGAGAGCACAAGTAGGCAGAGTGGCAGGCAGAGGCAGAGGGAGAAGCAGCCTCCCTGCCGAGCAAGGAGCCCGATGTGGGACTCGATCCCAGGACCCTGGGATCATGACCTGAGCCGAAGGCAGCTGCTTTACCAACTGAACCACCCAGGTGTCCCCAAACAGACTAATTTTTAAGGCTCCAAATTCTGTGGTTAATAGTGAGACCTAATTGGCCGTAGTGCCTTCATGGATTCTATTCCTCCCGAATGGAGGCTTTTTCAATTCAGCTTCTGTATCTTGAGGAGCATCTGCCTTGATGCAAGGCTAACCCAACTGCAAATGGAAATTCCCCAGCTTTGTGGTCTGTACTGAAATCTACATGACCACCAGAACAAAGAAAAAAACGATCGTACTGTTTGTCACACTAACAACTAGAAATGTAACACTTTTTTTTCTGCAGCAGAGTAACATTGGAAAGTGAAGACTGAACTTGATTTGCAGATAAAAAAAACAAAAGTATAAACTAACAAAATAATTGCAAAGGCGAAGCATGCAAAGGACTTATTTATCCTCAGTCTTCTATTGTGTTATTGTGCTTCTTTCCGCTAGTATTGGCCTTTACAGGATTACTTTCAATTGTGGCTACTGGGTTGTGTGTTAGTTTATCAAGAAACCAAATTCTCACTCAAAATAATATTGTTTTGGGGTACCTGGCACAGAGCTCTGCTACATAAGACAGAGTCAACATATGTTTTTAGATTAGAAGGATCTGAGGCTGTGTGCTTGCTGAAGGAGAAATAGACACAGTGGAAAATAGCATTGTCTTGTATTCTTTAAATTTTCATGTAAAAAAGAATTAGTCATTCTTAGCGTTACATGGTGGAAATCACTTAGATTTGGGAATGACACAGACCAAGATTAAAATCCCAGTCTCTCAGTTATTTTCCCTTAGCAATGAATTCAATTCTCAACTCTTACCTGTTAAATGGGAAAGACAGACTTAACATTCCTGAGTTGCAATGATTAACTCTAAGTGAATTATAACATAAGCACCTACGATGGTTAATTGTAAATGAATAATAATATAAAGCACCTACTGGGTAAGTGCTTGGCTTATAGATGATGCTAGAGAAGGAGAATCTATAGTTTTCATATTTTGGATTCCAAATGGCATAACTAGTGATGCTAGCAGATAGTGGCTCATTCCAGTTCAGTGAAGAAGGAATTTTTTAAGCCCTACAACTGCCCAAATATCAGATCGACTGGGTTGCTTGCTTATTATGAGGTGGTGACTTCCCCATCATCGAGAGCCTTCAAGCAAAACCTAAATGACCTTTTATTCCAGGCATGATGAATAGGGAATTAATATAAGGTTTATATCCTAGATCAAAATGCTGTTTCTATAATGCCTCTAAGTTCCTGATAGATTCTGGAATAATGAACACAATTTTTTCTGATTAATTTTGAAAAGCAAAGATAATGATGTCAGACAGAAGAGAAGAAATTTGTCATGAGACACTGAGTTCAGCTTAAATGGCAACTTTGCAAGTCCAAAAAAATTAGTTCTCAGAGTCATGATTTTTTTTTTTTCCAGCAACAGGCTTTAAAAAAAATAGAGAGGTCTAAATGTTCTCCAGCCTCTGGCTTCTACTTGTCTGTTTAAATAGCTCTCACTGTTCCACTTCATCTTTTTCTCTCTAGTTGAGAAGCAGACATGACAAAGGTAGTTAAGCAAGTGCTGTTGATTAGCCCTAGGAACATCCATTTACTTCTAATTCATCAGGATATGCGCTAGGAATTCTCTCTCTCAGACTCTCAGTTGACTGAAATTCTCTCTCCCTTCTCTCTACTCTATCCAGAAAGAAAAAAAAAAATATCTCCTTGTCCCATGCACTGTTTCTGCCTCTTGTCTGAAGACTTAGCATGCTCAGCCCTGCAGAAAATTGCCGGGCCTGAGAAGATGTCTCAGGGCTATTTCTCAGCAAGACTACTCAGTCACCAAATGGAATGAATTCTTGCCCCACCTACCAAAAAAGTCTTTGTCTTCATTTCATTGCAATGCATGTCCTATTGTCAGATGGTAACTATATGATCCTAGAAAAGAGCAAAACTTGGGAAGAGGGAGAGGGACATGGATTCTTAGGGTTTCTAGGCAGTGGCCTTGGGAATCCTTTCTGAAATCCCTGAAAATGTGTGTAAAATTCCATGGGAGTGTGTACTTCGCTAGATGAGATCCCATGACTTCATCAGATTCTTAGCTCTGCATAAAATACCAAAAATATTTAAGAATCGGTCTCTAACAGAAGAAAATATTTGCAAATAATAAGGGTCTAGAATGTGTATTAAATAACTTCTTGCAATGCAACAAAAAGATACATATACCAATTTAAAAATGGGCAGAATATTTGAAGAGACATTTCTCCAAGGAAAACATCCAAATAAGCACCTAAGACATGTCACACATGTCAAGATGACCAACATCATCAGTTCTTAGGGAACAGCAAAATCAAAACCACAAAGATATAGGACTTCACATCCACTGAGATGGCCATGACCCAAAAGACAGACAATGACAAGTGTTGGTGTGAACAGGGAAAAATTGGAAGCTGGTTCCGTCTGAATAGAAGGATATTGATGACAAGTTGGTGATGAAGTTGGAATCAGACAAATTACCAATTTTAAAGAATGGGCATCTAAGAGCCCTCTTTTTTTTTTTTTTAATTTTTTAAAAGATTTTATTTATTTATTTGTCAGAGAGAGAGAGAGAGTGAGCACAAGCAGAGGAGCAGCAGAAGGAGAGGGCGAAGCAGGGAGCCCCATGTGGGACTCAATCCCAGGACTCTGGCATCATGACCTGAGCTAAAGGCAGCAGCCTAGCTGACTGAGCCACCCAGGAGCCCCTTGCTCATTGTTTTTGTTTTTTTTTTTTAATTTTTTTTTATTAAGATATAATGTATTATTTACCCCAGGGTACAGGTCTGTGAATCATCAGGCTTACACATTTCACAGCATTTGCCATAGCACATACCCTCCCCAATGTCCATATCCCTATCCACCCCCCCACCTCCCAGCAACCCTTAGTTTGTTTCGTGAGTTTAGGAGTCTCTTATGGTTTGTCTCCTTCCCCATCCCATCTTGTTTCATT
>JAPYYJ010003002.1:0-12064 GCA_028533885.1 Nasua narica | reverse complement strand
TTTCACAATATAAAGAAATAATATATGAAATTAGAAAGATTTTCAAAAAATGTCTAATCAAATTAGGGGATTTTCACATATCTGTTTCAATATCAAATAGTTCAATCCAATAGCAATTTCGCAGTTACTGAAGACTTTATACAACTTGATTTAAAAACTAGACTGACATTAAAAAACACTGTGCAGTGCCTCCAGTATAGAAAGAGACTAGAAAATAAAGTAAATCTCAACATATGTACAAAGATTGAAATCTCATAGAGTATGACATCAGACCATAATGAAGTTCAAATGGAAATTAATTATGAAGAAAGACGAAGAGAAGGAGAAAGGATAAAGAAAAACATTTCTTTTTCTCCTATGGCTTCTTTTCTACTCTATTCTCCAGGCGTCAACTGTTTAATTATTTTTTTTCTCTTCGATTATTTTTCTATGAACTCATGGCTACGTTTTGTTTTGTCTTGACACACCCTACCAGCAGCTTCTAGTACAATTACAATTCTTACATAGTCAAATTTGCCACTCTCTTGGAGAAAAGATTCCAGTGCAGGCCAGAAAAAAATTCAAGATAAGACAGGTGCCAGAAGTAAGAAAGAAGTGCTTGAAAGATTGAAAGGAAAAAAAAATTAGCTGATTCATGCTTGTCCAAAGGAAAGAGGAATATACCTGAAAGAGCTCCTAACAGCAGAAGCTAGAAAAATTTTAGAAAGGAAATAAATTATGATACTACTGAATTTTAACACAAAGAATATAGTAAAATTTTATGAGGCTACACTGATCTAAATAAATGATGGAATGACTTGTAAGTGGAGAAAAAGAGACAAATCTTCCTTATAGTAGAATTTCAAACAATAATTACAGAATGAACAATGGGAATAAGAAATTACCCTTAGAATACCATAGAGATTATTGTTTCAGGAAGGATCCTTGGAGAAATGACAAAATCAAGGTGAAAATTGAAGAGACACCATAATAGCATAGACTCAAATTATCTTCTGTACATATTTTTGTAATTACTGGAGGTTCTAGCAAGTGTCCACAGACTCTATGATATGCCTCTTCTCAAGAAAGAGCTGGACAAGAATCCAGCAAAATCCTAGAGGAGAACACAGGCAGCAACCTCTTTAACCTTGGCCACAGCAACTTCTTGCTAGACCCATCTCCAAAGGCAAGGGAAACAAATGTAAAAATGAACTATTGGGTCTTCATCAAGATAAAAAACTTCTGCACAGTAAAGAAAATAGTCAACAAAACTAAGAGACAACCTACAGAATGGGAAAAGATATTTGCAAGTGACATATCAGATAAAGGGCTAGAATATAATATCTATAAAGAGCTTATCAAATTCAACATCAAAAGAACAAAGGATCCAGTCAAGAAATGGGCAGAAGATATTAACAGATATTTTTCCAAAGAAGACATACAAATGGCCATCAGATGCATGAAAAAATGTTCCACATCATTTGGCATCAGGGAAATACAAATCAAAACCACAATGAGATACTGCCTTACACCAGTCAGTGTGCCTAAAATTAACAAGACAGGAAACAACAAATGTTAGTGAGGACATGGAGAAAGGGTAACCCTCCTACACTGTTGGTGGGAAAGAAAATTGGTACAGGCACTTTGGAAAACATACGGAGGTTCCTCAAAAAATTAAAAATAGAGCTACCCTATGACCCAATGATTGCACTACTAGGTATTAACTCCAAAGATACAAATGTAGTGAAAAGAAGGCACACATGCACCCCAATGTTCATAACAACAATGTCCACAATAACCAAACTGTGGAAGGAGCTGAGATGTCCTTCAACAGATTAATGGATAAAGAAGATGTGGTTCATATATACAATGGAATATTACTCAGCCATCAGAAAGGATGAATATTTTCCATTTACATCGATGTAGGTGGAACTGAAGGGTGTTACATTGAGTGAAATAAGTCAATCAGAGAAAAATAATTTTCAAATGGTTTCACTCATATGTGGAATATAAGAAACAGTGCAGAGGATCATAGGGGAAGTGAGGGAAAGCTGAAGGGGAAGTCATTAAAGAGGGAGAAAAAACATGAAAGACTCTGAACTATAATAAACAAAACAGGGTTTTGGAAAGGGAGGTGGGTGGGGGGATGGGGTAACTGGGTGATGGGCATTAAGGAGGGCATGGGATGTGGTGAGCACTACATCTGAAACTAATGATGTACTATATGATGGCTAATTGAATTTAAAAAAAATAAAAAAATAGAAAGAGCAGACAACAGAGTAGGGAAAGTGCAAAATACTAAATATACAGTAAGAACCTAGAATACACCACCTTAATCACATGGTCAAGGTTCACATCCCCAGGAACAAGTTGTTATTTCATCTGTGTGTTACTCTTACCAAAAATTCATAACTCATTTCTAGCCATGAGGCAATATCGGGTAAACCCAAACTGAGGTACATTCTAGGGAATATCTGACCCTTACTTTTCGAAAGTGCCAAGGTCATGAAAATCACAGAAAGACTGAGAGAGTATCACAGATGGATGGGGGGGGGGGGTGGTAGCTGAGGATATACAACTAGAGGACACAAAGCACCTTGACTGGATCCCAAACAGAAATGTAAGACATCAGTGAAAAAAGCTGGTGAAATCCAAGTGCTGTGAATAGTTTAGTTAAAGATACTGTAATAGGGGCGCCTGGGTGGCTCAGTTGGTTGGGCAACTGCCTTCGGCTCAGATCATGATCCCGGAGTCCCGGGATCGAGTCCCACATCGGGCTCCCAGCTCCATGGGGAGTCCGCTTCTCACTCTGACCTCCCTTCTCATGCTCTCTCTCACTCTCTCTCTTTCCTAATAAATAAATAAATAAGTAAAATCTTTAAAAAAAAAGATACTGTAATAGAGCAAACTGTGTATGTTTGATAAATACCACACAGTTATTTACTGTGTTAACACTAGGACAAGGTGGGTAAAGAGGATATAAGAACCCTTTGTACTATGTTTGCACATCTTCCCTCATAAAATTATTTCAAAATTAAAAGTTCAAAAGCAAAAATAAATAATGTGGATTAAAGGTAATGTCATAAATAAGCATTGAATAATTCCAGTAGGTGTCATGTGAAGGAATTGTAACTGGAATTTCTGACTGTTTCTTCCTCTCAGTCTATAACCACACATGGAAACCCCTCCACACACCCCCAGAAAACACAGCAGAATGTGTGGCAAAAGGAGCATATTTAAGTTGCATAGGTGGAATTAAATATTGGGTAATTTATTTCACATGCTAATTAACTAGTAAAAATGGTATAAATTGATACATAATATTAAATACCTTATAGTTTGATGAGAAAGCAGAAATGTCCTTGTATTTTCTAGATTATTAAAATACAAATGAAATAATATTTTTTAACATTCCTCATTTGCAAATGCCAACATTTTATGAATGCATTGACGTGTTATATAGTGAAATAACCTATTCATCATTTTAAATGCCTATTTGTGTTACTCATATTATTTATAGATTGTTCTTACTAAGTACTCAGAAAAAAATATTTGTAATGTCTTATATTTAGATTAATCATTGTCTTGTCTAATCTATTTTTGCAGTTGAAAATTGAATTAAATAGTTTTCTTACATAGATTGCTTTTTGGAGTAAAATTCAGATTACTTTCTTAAATATATTTGGAACAAACTCTCCATTTCTATTATGATAATATAGGAAAATTTTCACATAAATTTTTTTAATTAATAAAAAAACACAGTCAAAAATGAAATATATCTTTTGAGACTTATGGAGATAAATGAATTAATTTAGCCTCCAGAAAGTACCATTTAAAGTCCTACTTTACTCTTAAGTTAAAAATGATAACTTAAAACTCTAAATATTATATAAATTAAGCACAAAGCACTGTAAACCACTTTTACTCATTTTCAGTATCACATTAACCTCATTTTCTTCAGATGATGGTTATAACAGTGCCAGTAATATAATTATTCTCAGAAGTTTGTATATGGATTTTGGACACTTTACCATATGTAGACTATCTCTCATATTAGGGACAACAATTCTCAAAACATAAAAGGCTTTCTCAAGTATATATACTGGCATACCTCATTTTATTACACTCCACATTTTTTTACATTTCGCCGATATTGCGTTTTTACAAATTGAAGGTTTATGGCAACCCAGCCTCAAGAAAGTTTATCAGCACCATTTTCCCAATAGCATTTGCTCAATTCATGTCTCTGTGTCACATTTTGGTAATTCTAGCAATATTTCAAACTATGGTGATCTGTGATCAGTGATCTTTGATATTACTATTATAACTGTTTCGGGCACCACAGACCATGCTTATATAAGATGGCAAACTTAATCAATCAGTGTTGTGTGTGTTCTTACTGTTCCACTGACTGGCCATTCTCTGTCTTTCTCCCTTCCATTGGTTGTTCCTATTTTATGAGACACAATAGCATTGAAATGAGGCCAATTTATAACACTCCAGTGGCTTCTTACGTATTCAAATGAAGGAAGAGTCACAGGTCTCTCACTTTTAATCAAAAGCTAGAAATGACTAAGGTGAAGAAAGCATACCAAAGCTAAGACAAGCTGAAAGCTGGCCCTCCTAACATCCTCCATATTATTCCTTATGTTCCACAAGTAAGTGAAACCTATAATTGACTTTCTCTGCTTGACTTATTTTATGGTGACTACCGTAACAAAATAAAAACTAATAAAATAAATAAAATAAAATAAAATAATAAAAACAAAAACAGGAAAAAAAAAAAGAAAGAAAGAAAGCTAGCCCTCTTCCCTGAAGCTCTAAGCCACATTATGAATGCAAAGGAACAATTGAAGGAAATTAAAAGTGCTATTCCAGCGAACACACAAATGGTAAGAAAGCAAACTAGCTTTATTGCAGATATGGTGGAAATTTTAGTGGTCCTCTTAGAAGATCAAAGCAGCCATATCATTCTTTTAAGCCAAAGCCTAATCCAGAGCAAGTCTCTAACTCTCTTCAATTCTATGAAGGCTGGGAGGTGAGGAAGCTGCAGAAGAAAAGTCTGAAGCTAGCAGAGGTTGGGGTCATAAGGTTTAAGGAAATAAGCTGAGTCCATAATATAGAAATGTCAGGTAAAGCATCAGATACTGATGTGAAAGGTGCATTAAATAATTTATAAAGGTCACTGAACTGAATGTCAGATTTTCAATGTAGATGAAACACCCTTCCATTGAAAGAGCATGCCATCTAGGACTTTCATAGCTAGAGAGAAGTCGATGCTGGCCTTCAAAACCTCAGAGGACAGGCTAACTCTCCCTTTAAGGACTAATGTAGCTGGTGACTTACAGTTGAAGCCAATGATTGTTTACCAATCTGAAAATCCAAGGACCCTTAAAATTTGTGCTTAATTTACACTCTGTGTTCTATAAATGGGACAACAAAGCTCGGATGACAGCACATCTTTTTACAACATAATTTTACTGAATATTTTAAGCCCACTGTTGAGACTTACTATGTAGGGGGGAAAAAGATGCCTTTCAAAATATTACCGCTCATGAACAATGAGGCTGTCACTCAAGATCTCTGATAAAAATACACAAGGATAATGTTTTTTTATGCCTACTAACACAACAGCATCCTGCATTTCATAGATTAAGGAGTAATGTTGATTTTCAAGTCTTCTTACTTAAGAGCTATATTTCATAAGGCTATAGTGATTCCTCTAATACAGCTGGGCTAAGCCAACTGAAAACCTTCTGGAAAGGGTTCACCATTCTGGATGCCATTAGGAACATTTGTGATCCATGGGAAGAGGTCAAAACACCAACATGCACAAGAATTTGGAAGAAGTTGATTCCATCCTCAGGGATGACTTTGAAGGGGTTCAAGACTTCCACGGAGGACATTACTGTGGTGGAAATAGCAAGAGAACTAGAAATAGAAGTGGAGCCTGAAGAGGGGACTGACTTACTGCAATGTCATGATACAACTTGAACAGATGAGGAATTGTTTCTTACAGGTGAGCAAAGTAAGTACTTCTTGAGATGGAGTCCACTCCTGGTAAAGAGGCTATGAAAGTTGTCAAAATGACAACAAAAGGTTTAGAGCATTACCTCAACTTTCTTTTAAAGCAACTGCAGGATTTGAGAGGATTGGCTCCAATTTTGGTAGTAGTTCTACTGTGGGTACCGTGTTCTTAAACACCATGACTTACTAAAAAGGAATCATTCATGACAGGAAGAATCAGTTAATGCAGGAAACTTCACTGTCATCTTATTTTAAGAATTGCCATGGCCACCGTTCCTTTGGCACGTACCACTCTGATCAGTCAGTGACCATGAACATCAAGGCAAGACCTTCCACCAGCAAAACAAATGGAACTTTCTGAAAGCTCAGATGATGTTTGGATGAAGCCAAGGCTCATTTACCATTCCAAAAATTTGAGGGCCCTTAAAGAATAATGACCTTAGAAAGTATTTTTTAAATTAAGATACATACATTTTTTCAGCATAATACCATTGCACATGTAATAGGCCCCAGTATAGTGTAAACATAACTTTTATATGGAACAGAAAACCAAAAAATTTATTTAATTCACTTTATTGAAATATTTGCTTTAATTGCTTTAAAGGTCAGGAACCTGCAGTATCTTCAGGGTATGCCTTTAGATTATTTTTATCTTGATAATGTGTTAAAACTATTTTTCGGGGACATCTGATGGCTCAGTAAGTGAAGCGTCTACCTTCAGCTCAGGTCATGATCCCAGCATCTTGGGATCAAGCCCCGCATAGGGCTCCCTGCTCAGCGGGAAGCCTGCTTCTCCCTCTCCCTCTGCTGCTCGACTTGTGCTCTCTCTCTTTCTCTCCGTGTCAAATAAATAAATAAATAAATAAATAAATAATAAAAACTATGTTCAAAGATCAGTTAATGGGGTCAGTAATGTGATATTAAGAATCATTAAATCTTTTTAAATTAGTCAAAAGTCTTAAATCCTGTCTGAAGAAACCGTAGTTTTGCCGTATTTTCCAAAGTACACACACACACCGAAAAATGATATTTCAGTTGCATATTCATATTTACATAATTTTGAGATAACCCCTAATGTAAGTATAATCTTGACAATCAGGGGAGCACCCACCCAAAATTAAAATTTTTGATAAATTTAAGAATGTTACAGTAAGTAATCACTTAGGAGGTTTCAATGCAGGCATTCATATATTAAAAGATTGAATTTATTTTTAGCTTTGCATTCTGTGGAGAATGCACCATACATACAGATGTGAATCAGAGAGGCCATTTTTGAGGATTATTCTGGTTGAAAGTTTCCAAAAACTTTTCTGTACTTGGGACATGATGCTGCCTTGTATCAAGTTGGCTTCCTAGAGGTGTCTGGGGAGGATCATTGATCTTTTTTTTAAAACTGCTATGGAGTTGATCAATAGGAGGCTTCTGTCCTGTGATCTCAGAATTCCATACTTGGAAGGACTGTTCAGGCCCTTGGCACTAATTGTTCTTCACATGTCCAGGTAGCATCTGTTGGGCAGGATGCCTGGCAGGTGTGGGAGATCCTGCACATCCTCTGCTCCTATTCTTTCCTGTGTTTATTTTCATGAAGGACTTTGGGGACCAGAAGTCTGAAGTCAGAGCGTCAACAGGCCACAGTTCCCCTGGAAACATATAGGAGAAAGTTCCTTGCCTCTTCTAGCTTGTGAGGTGCCCAGAAACTTTGGGCCTCTTTCGGTTTTTTTCAAATGACCCAGTTAACAGAAAATTTGACCTGGAATTTGACCTGGAATTTTCCCAGATAAAGAAATTGTTTAAGGGCACCTGGTTGGTTAAGCAACTGCCTTTGGCTCAGGTCATGATCCGAGAGTCCTGGGATCGAGTCCCACATGCCTGGCTCCACGGGGACTCTGCTTCTCCCTCTGACCTTCTCCCCTCTCATGCTCTCTCTCACTGTCTCTATCTCAAATAAATAAATAAAATTTTTAAAAAATCTTAAAAAAAGAAATTGTTCAAGTACTTGAAATTATAATTATAGTTTAAATAGTTTGTAATTTATAAATAGTTTATAATAGTTATAATTATAGTTTAAATCATGCTTTGAACTCTTATTTCTTCTTTCTCCTCTGTTTCTTTGTCTTATCATTTTTTTTTCTTACCATCTAGCTGTGATGGGAACATTATTCCTAATTTAAATAAGGAGCAAGAAGTGAACACAAAAGGAATCGTGGAATGATTCTTCTGTTGTCTGAGGGAACAGGTACCACATTGGCTTCTTGGACTGAGATGTAGATCCTCTGTTTCCCACTGAGCTTTCTTAGACCCACCTGTGCATCTGTCTATGGGCATTCTTCTTTCAGCTTTACCTAAGTGTAAATAGTTTACAAGATTTTTTTTTAATTTTATTCCACAAAACAGCTATTATGCAATAAAATGCAGATAGCAACCTGTTTTTATGACTAGAGTGCTAGACCTAGTTTCTATCTTCTGTGTTATCGGTTATAAAAATCAAAGATTTTTATATTGAATTAAAATAGAACCAAATATAGCTATGCACTGTTTATAAGAAATATGCCCGGGGCATCTGGGTGGCTCAGTCTGTTAAGCATATGCCTTTGGTGCAGGTCATGATCCCAGGGTCCTGGGATCAAGCCCCACACCTGGCTTCCTGCTCAGTGGGGAGCCTGCTTCCCCCTCCCCCGCTCCCCCTACTTGTGTTCCCTCTCTTGCTATGTCTCTCTCTGTCAAATAAATTTTAAAAAAAACCTTAAAAAAAGACATATGCCTTAAACAAAATAGAATAGAAACATTATAAAGTATTAGATAAGCAATACAAGGTCAGTATAAATGTTTTAAAATGCATAGATGATATTTGTTTCAGAAAACACAAAATTCAATATATTAAATGGGACAATTGTTATATTTACTCATAATATATACAACCAAAATGATGAAAATGGCTAACATGAATATTTTTGTGATACATAACATCAAAATACATAAAATAAAGTCTGCAAGAAGTAGACAAAAGTGTATCTAAAATTAGTATACCTGTGCAAAGTATTATTATTTCATATAATAATTACTTCAGTTATTGGCTGATAAAATATAAATTAAGGAGAAACTAAAGAGATAGAAATAAGTGCTTCTTAAACTACTGAGTTATGGACTATAGCATAGGATGAAAGAAGTCTCTCTCCAGGAGAATAAATATATATATCTGTATTTATAAGCATAAATTTTTCATGTTTTTATGTGATTCAGAAATCATTGAAAGCTCTAGTTTAGGAAAATCTGTTGATGTCTATTAATAATGTATACTTAAATTTTTGGAAAAATAAGCATATATGTTAATGCCAAGTTTTGTATCCTGCCTAATTTTCTTATAGAATTTATCACAGATATCAATTTATATTACTTTTAGGTTTATATTTTGGTAAGCTCCTTGAGAACAGGTGCTCTATCTGTTCAACTCATACTACTGGCAGTATAAAGACTCTAAGGGAATGTCATATTTTCTTGTTTTGTTTCTTTAAAATCAACCTTGAACTTTCTACTGCAGTCTGAGAGGTCAGGACTGACACAGCAAAGAGCTTCCCAGACATCTAGGTGAAACTCACTAAATGATTTTTCTCACTAAAGTTACTAGGACTTTGGGGAAACATCTAAGTCTATATCTGGTGCATAAAATATGCACAATAAGCTTAGATGGTCTAATAACAAGGCAAGGAAGATTTCACTATTAAAATACACATTAGCTAAATTGAGGAGGCTTTCATTGACCAAAACTGGAATAACGTGAAACCAATTAAAAACAAACAAATGAAAACTATGGTGCATTGAAACTTATTAGATTTATTAAAATATTTCATTTATAAGGATCTAAAATGTGTGGGTATGTACATACCCACACACTACATAAACATTCATGTACACTCACATCCCTAATTATTTTCCTATTTGGAGAATATTTGCTAACCAGCTCATTACTTATGTGAATAAAGAAGAAAGGAACATTTATCATTTATCTTGGTTTTTCTTTTCAAACTTTATATTAGACTAACCAAAATACTTGATGAGGAGATATGGGTAGCCAGGAACTGATGAAGAAAAGTGTCTTCTTTAGAGGGTTGCAATTTATAAATGAAAAATAAATGAAAGAATTGGAATATCCTCATTTGCGTGGCATCTCTAGGTCTATTTCTTGCAGACTTTGTTTTGTGTATTTTGGTGTTATTTATCACAATGTAGTATCAAATGTTGGATACTTTTCTTTAGAAAAAAAAAAGGCTACCTAGAACCTACTGAAACTTAAAATAACTTGAGTGAAGAATCTGACTAGATTTTTACATTATTTAACTGATCTGTTATAGTTCAATAGCTCACAATTAGACCATACTTTTGGTGAGTCATGCTTAACAAATATTTCCAAATTACTTAGTCTACAAAAAAGCATAACTCTTTATTTTCCCTTAAATTATATAATTACAAAAAGTACAAGAGGTACAACAGTTTTAGGAATAAATACAGCTGATTTTTAGGAAGTAAACAGATCAGTTGCTAAAGAGTACATGGTAAACTTACAAACCATCTTACAAATCATTCACTTGCTGGGTAGCAGTCTGTATAATTTCCAGAAGAAATGTCATTAATCTGGTAAATCGATTAAGCATCAATTACTACTATTTCTTCTTCCGGATAGAGCCACAAAACCACCTGCCATCCTTCTAAAAAAGAACTTATAGAAAATACAGGGGCTTTTGGTGCCTCAAGAGTCCAGGTAAATGTCAATTCTTCCCTTATTTTAATCGATAAAAAAAGCAATAAATGGACAACTCTAATATTTGGATTGCACATTCATTGGGTTCATACTTGATTCCTGTCTTATCTCTGGGCTATAATTAACAGATTCTCAGCTAATCAATTATGAGCCAATTCATTACTCTTTTTGGCCCAGCAATTCATAAAGAATAAATTAGGGCTGAGGTTTATTTGTAAAAAACAAAACAGGAAGCAAACCAACAAGAACAAAAATAACAACAAAACAGTTAAAGGGCAGGAGGTTTACAATGATCTTTCCAAGGTAATAAATTTGTACCACATCAAGAAGTAGTTTTACATCTAGAAGTATGGCTTTAGACCTATCCACTCTGATTAAGCCCCCTCTCCAAAACCAGACTTTACAAGGGAAAACATTTATTCCACTGTTCATAATGGCTTCTTTCTGATGTTGCCCACGGAGCAAATCGTGATGAGGCTAGCATTTTTACACTGGTGCCAGGACAGAGAAGTTTGAATCTGTCAAAAGATGATGTGGATGAACCCGCACCTTCCCCTAGGTGCAATGAGTGTTACAGGTATATTTCACTTTCTCCTGGTACCAATGTACCTGGTGGGAGGTACCTGCTTCTAGCGTCCATGACATCAAAGAGACTCTCTATCGAAAACTCTAGGCTCCTCACTTTTGGATTTCCTACAAAAAAGTAATTGTATTGTTTTAAATCATCATGAGTAGATTCTTCTGCTATGTGCAGTTACTTGTATTTCTATCAATTTCTATACAACTTGAATCCCTGTAAGAAAAATAATGTAAAATTATGGGACAGTAATATTTTGTAAAAATCATGGGGCACCTGGGTGGCCCGGTGGGTTAAAGCCTCTGCCTTCGGCTCAGGTCATGATCTCAGGGTCCTGGGATTGAGCCCCGCATTGGGTTCTCTGCTCAGTGGGGAGCCTGCTTCCCCCTCTCTCTCTGCCTGCCTCTCTGCCTACTGGTGATCTCTCTCCCCTCTGTCAAATAAATAAATAATATCTTTAAAAAATATATTTTGTAAAAATCAGCAGCTCCTAAAAATAATAAACTGACTATGAAATTGTTGATGCTCTGTATTTATGGGAAAAAAGTATAGAACATGAATTTTATGAATTTGGTTTTTGTAATTATAATATTTGATTATTATAGGTATACCATATCTTATGAAATTACATATATTTGAAATAAAAATGTCATGCTGTTGTACAGGCAAAGTTAATTAACTTTGGATAGATGGATTTGTGAAATGATATATTCATCATTTTTACT
>JAPYYJ010003001.1:0-12064 GCA_028533885.1 Nasua narica | reverse complement strand
TATCTGTAATTTATAAAGGAAAGTTTGAGTGTTTTTTAAGCCGGAGGCTGGCATCCAGCGCTAGCCACCTCTTCAGAAGAGGTGACATATGACTCTTCTCAGTGACATATCTAGAGAATGGGCTGGGTCTGAGTTAGTTAACAGCGTGTCAGTCCTTGTGGCTGTCTATCATTCCTTCCTTGCCCAAGGAATGTACCATTCAGGGGTGGTACCATCCAGGGGCCCATCCAGGGGTGGTGGCTTTGCTGGCTGTAGGCTGAGTTACGGCAGCATGGCTGTGGGTCAGAGCTGATGGTGGACAGAAGGAAGCACATGGAAGTCTTAGCAGAGGGACACACTGTGCTAACTAAGCCCATCACATTTATTTGGAAAAGTAATGGTGTGTGTGTGGGGGGAGACATTTCAGTGAAATCTGGGTGCGGTTACCACACATGAAACTATTGGAAACAATTGAGGCATTTTCTGTTCAGTATTTTACACTCTCTTTTCCCCCAAGAATATACACATGTGCACATGCCTGCACACACACCCCTCCTCTCACAAACAGTAGAAACCGCTTCCTCATGTGGCCCAACTCACAGAGGAATCTGAATGTCAGGAGGTACTAAAAGGGCAATAAGAAGTAGAATTAAGCTTTACATTTCTTTTTTTTTTTTTAAGATTTTATTTATTTATTTGACAGGGAGAGAGAGATCACAAGTAGGCAGAGAGGCAGGCAGGGAGAGGCAGAAGCAGGCTCCCTGCTGAGCAGAGAGCCCGATGTGGGGCTCAATCCCAGGACCCTGAGATTGTGACCTGAGCCGAAGGCAGAGGCTTTAACCCACTGAGCCACCCAGGTGCCCCTAAACTTTACATTTCTGACTCTAAGTTCTGTGGTCCTGGGTCAGGTGTTTTGTTTTTTTTTTTTTAATTTAATTTAATTTAATTTTTAACTGTGGTAAAATGCACATAACATAAAGCTTACCATCTTTGCCATATTTAGGCGAGCAGTTCGGTGGTGAGTGCATTCACACTGTTGTGTGACCATCACCACCATCCATCTCCAGAACTCTCCTCATCTTGTCAGACAGAGACATTGTACCCGTTCAGCTTAATTTCCCAACCCCCCTTCCCCTCACCCCTGGTAGCGGCCATTCTGCTTTCTGTCTCTATGAGGGACCCCTGTAGGCAGCTCAGAGAACTGGAGTCTTACAGTCTTTGGCTTCTTGTGACTGACTGACTTCACTGAGTGGAATGTCCTGCGGGTTTACCATTGTTATGGCGTGTGTCAGAACTTCCTACCTGTCGAAGGCTGGGTGACATTCCATTGTATGTATAGACCACATTTTGTTTATCCTTTCATCTGTAGATGGACACTTGGATTGTTTCCCCCTTTTGGCTGTTGAGTATAACGCTGCTGTGAACATGGACTAGGGCAGGGTTTGACTGTGACTGTTGAGAGCCAGTGGCTCTGAGAAGGCCTGTATGTTCTGTCCACAGGACAGGGCTGAGGACTGTGAAGAACTGTTACGGATAGAAGAGGACACGCACTGGCAATCTGAGGGGATGTGAGTACCCGGGGCCCGGTTATGAGCCGCTATCCTGTAAAGTTCATGGTCCAAGCAGAAGACAGCCCTGTAAGGATGGAATTTTGGTCTCCTTTTCTTTGGGCAAGCTGATAGTCTCGCTCAATGTTCTATCGATAAGTTGCAAGTTTTTCGCTGTCAGATGCTTATTGTCAGAGTGGAAGGTCAGACCTCTTCCTTGGGGTGGAGTTTTATCTGACTGGAGGCTGTGGATAGAATGTAATTCAGGAAATTAGATAAAATTCCTACACTGGAGATTCTAGCTTACTTCAATTTGTCTAAAGAAACCAACCACTGGACCCAGAGCAATGTATAGTCCCAGTTACCCTTTACCTTGAACTGTCCTTAGGTTTAAGGTCTGAGAAAACCATATGCCTCTCATGTCTTGGTCCCATGTCTAACAGTTGTAATAGCTAACATTTATTAAATACTGTGTGCTAGGCACTGTCCTAAATACTTCACAGGTAGGAACTCATGTCATCTTTACGACAATCCTGTAAGTTCTGTCGTTATCCCACATTTCACATGGGACAAAACTGAGGCCCAGAGAGACTCCCCCAAGGTCACAGAGGTCTGGAGGAACTCAAGAAATCTCACATTGGGTGGATATCCCTTCAACTCTATTGCATCTGAGGATTTACTTGGACAGCTTTACAGGGGAGGGCATGGGTCATCTATCAGCCGATGAATGATTTCCTGGGGAAGTGAGCTTGAACCATGTGGCATACAATAGACTTTTGGTTCCCAGGATTTTGTTTTCCATGATCTGGCATGTAGGCCTGGATCTTCCTTCATACCTTGGGAGAGATTTCCCCTTTGCAAGGGTTTACTATACCATTGAAAATTTCTCCACGTACAGAGACACATTGGCTCATATTCCGTAGTGGAAAGCAGTAACCATCATCAAATCTCTCCTGACCTTTAAAAACACTGCTAAGTTCCTTTCATATCACTGTCCAGGATTATCAGCTATTCATTGAATGTATTTCTATAATATCAAAGAGGACTAGTTTGAGTACAGAATCATAGAATTATGGGGAAAGAGATTTTATAGGGAGAGTGTTTTTTTAACCTATAGCTGACCCTTGAAAAATGCCAAGGTTAGGTGCAGTCAAAAATCTGTATATACTTTTCAATCCCCCCTAAAACTAAACTACTAATAATCTACTGTTGACCAGAAGACTTACCAATAACATAAAGTCAATAAACATATTTTGTATATGTATTATATACTGTATTCTTACAATAATAACTAATTTTTCCCGAACTTTCTCAGTACTTCTAGGCTATGCAGTTCATCTGTGAATTTTTTCAAATTGTTACAAATCGCTAAAAAATTTTCCAGTATATTTATTGAAAAAAAACCTGGGTATATATAAGTGGACCCATGCAATTAACACCTGTGTTGTTCAAGGGTCAGCGGTGCATAAAACTTTGAAATCCCATTCAAAATCTTTTATCTGTTGTTCTTAACACTGTCTATGGAGCTTAATAAAAAGCCCAAGCCGCAGTATCCAGCTTGGCTTTTTTTTTTTTTTTTTAAGTGTCGCAGATGATTTTGCTGCATAAAGAACCTGCACTGAAAAGCACTATCCCCCAGCGAAGTCTGGTTTGTATGAAAGCTATAAAACCGGGCACACTGGTTGCTCCGAAGCTGGAAGTGGTGCAGACTTGCTGCAGCTGGGCACCCCTGCGCATCCCCCGGCCCCCGGGGCTTGGGAAAGCAAGTGGGAGAACCACCCACCGCGCAGTTCACCCATTGCCTTGGTTTTGTTTTGTTTTTTTGTTTTTAAAGATTTTATTTATTTATTTGACAGAGGGAGAGAGAGATCACAAGTAGGCAGAGAGGCAGGCAGAGAGAGAGAGGGCAAAGCAGGCTCCCCGCTGAGCAGAGAGCCCGATGCGGGGCTCGATCCCAGGACCCTGAGGTCATGACCCGAGCCGAAGACAGAGGCTTTAACCCACTGAGCCACCCAGGCGCCCCCATTGCCCCATTGCCTTGGTTTTTTTAGAGGAGCAGAGGCAGGCCTGTGGGCGTTGAGACTTCGTGTGAGCTGGTGTATTGTAGCAGAGCTGGGCTCCTCCCCCCCCACCACCACCCCCGGGAGCTCCACCTCTACCCCCCTCTGGCAATCCACTCCCTGGGGACTGACACGTGCTCATTATCGTGTTGAGCTGGTTGAAATCATTTTTATATGTGAGGTGGATTTTTATACATTTGCTCTTAAGAATCTGGATAATTGCCACATTCCAGTAATCATTTTCGTTCTTATGCTCGGTTCATGCTACAGAGTAAGTTCGTCCAAAGACCAGGACATGGATATAGCGATGATTGAACAGCTGAGAGAAGCAGTAGATTTGCTGCAAGATCCCAACAGGTATGCGTGTCTTCCCTTGGCCCAGGCTTCATGTGTAAATAATGCGTACTAATTTATTGAGTATGTTACCTCACACCATTTGGGCTCAGTCTAACCACAAAAAAAAAGAGGAGTTCTCACAAGATCGGTAAGTAGAAGAGTCACAGTTCTGCAGTGATTGAGATCATTTTCCCCTTTTGCTACTCCTTAGTGAAATTTAGGCATCCTTCATGAAATTCATATGGGAATTTTTGGTATAATTCTTAGAAAACAGAAATAGAGTAAAAGTGCATACTTGATATTGCTTAAAATGTAACTCCTGATGTAGAGAAATATCAGGGAGATTTTCCAAAAAAGAAAGAATTGTTTTCTCGGGTACTATCATATTTGTTTCTGAGATACTAAATATATATTAACTAAATAATATATTTCTAAAGATTTGGGTCATGAAATAATTTTTTAATAGAATTGGCCATTGTCAGTAACAGGCACTGTATGCGATAGATAGAGTTTTTGGTTTCTTCATGAAGGATAATAGAATTCCCATGGACAAAATATTTTTTAGTTAACACCATATACCTGGTGTCAGGTCCTAACTACTTTATCACTAAAGAAATGTATCCCAAGCTTATTCCTGGTAAACTGTTTAGGGGCCCTGGGGATTCAAATGTGAAGATGATGTGGTCTTGGAATATGGCGAACGCGGAAACCACACCACATTTTGGGAATTTATGAAAATGATGGCTTGTGTGTCCCAGAGTACCAGTGATGGGTCGGCTGGCCCCAAAAGAAGAGTGACGGGTCAATTTGTTTGGTTGGAAATCTTGAGCCATTGATTTGAAAGGCATATTGGTTTTGCAGACATTAGCGGCACTAAGTTGAGTGCTAAGAGCGTGGGAAGATCTACCGAATGCGCCTTGGGGGATAGGAAGATGAGCAAGACAGCTCTCGCCTTCTAAGAACTTAACTATGGCAGAGACTGCCTTGAGTAGTTACTTGTAAGTGGAATGGATTTAAGTGCTGGAAGTGAACGCCTGGCCCCCGATGGAAACAGGGAGGTAGTTGGCCTGGCCTCCGTGAAGCCTGGGATAGTTCATCTGGGCCTTTAATAACTGGCCCTTTCAAGCAGAAAGCAAATCCTGGATTGAATGAAAGGTTTAGGTAAAGGTGAAGAGGTCACAGGGAGTGGAGCGGGCTTGGAACGGTTCAGGCAGAGATGATCTCCGGCTTCGCTGTGCTCCCACGCTGCTTGTAGAGGGTTCGAAACGCGGACACTCCACTCCACCTGTGAGACTGGTGTCTGGCCATCTCCACTTTTCAAAAGTACGGCCAGTGTTTCTGATGGGTAGCCAGGACTGAGACCCCGCAGAGGGGCAGTGGGGTGGTGATTAGGGTGCCTTCGAATGCTGTGTTGAGGAGCCTAGACTTTATTTTATATGTAGAGGGAGGTAGTGGTGGATTAAAAGTATGATTATTCATGTTGCCAGTTATCCCTAATGTTTGGCTCAGAGCTTGGCTTAATAGTGAATGCCTCATCAAGGGGTATTCCTTAAAGGGCTGAGTTTCGCTTCCTAAACCAGGGCAGTCAACGAGAGGAAACAGGGATAAGAGTGTGTGTGTGTGTGTGTGTGCGTGTGTTGTGTGCATTTGTATGAAATTAGAAAGAATGGGAAAGCAGCCCAAGTCTGTTGAGTAGTTACTTGTAAGTGGAATGGATTTAACTTGGGATCAGATATGGGATCGGCCAGCCATTGGGTCCTGAACTCACCTCCAACACCATTAATCTGGGTAGGATAGAACTACTCTGCGTGCCAGTTTCCTCATCTATAAGATGGGATCCAAGTACTTACTTTTTAGGATGGTGAGGATTTGAAATAATATCTAAACTGTTAGTAGGAAGGTAAATTGGCAAAACCATTCTAGAAGACATCCTAGTAGTATGTGGCCGTAGTCTGTAAAATATATAAGTTTTTTTTAATAAATTCTAAGACTTTATCCTGAGAGACAAAGAGATATGAACAAAGATTATGAAGGGGAAGGTGTTTTTATAGCAAATATTTGGGAAAAAGGAAATAATCCAATAGTTTGGAGATATTTAAATGTATGTATTAATAAGATGGACTATAATGTGACTGATAAAATGGTTTTTTTTAAAGTTTCCAATGTATTTTAGAATGCTCATTTTATAATGTTCACTCCAAAAAGTATATAAAATGCAAAGGTTTGATCCCAATTATAGAGAGAGACTTAGGTCTCAATTGTCAGAAACCTAGAAAAAATTAAAACTGGAAGGAAATACGTCACAATGGGTGTTTTTTTTCTGTAGGTATTTCTTAATTAATATTTTTCTTTAGATTTTAAAGATTGGAGATACTCAGTGGTAGGTACTGTTGTAGTTCTTTGGCGATCATTTGAAGTGGGTGATGAAAACAGTGGAAGGAACTGTCCAAAGTGTTTAGATCTGAGCCCCTTCTCCTTACCGGAGATGAGGAACCAGGAGGGGCAGCAGGTTTGAAGAGGAGGATGTTGGGGTCAGAGTAGGATGCACTGAAAAAAATCCAAGATGATAGTGTGGCTAGATGTTCAGTTCTGGGACTTTGAGACTTAGGCTTAAATACTCTGCTGTAGTAACAGAGCCATCTAAGGAGGATTAGAGTCCCAGGCCAAGCATATCAGTGGGAAGGGAGCATGAGTCCAGGAACGAGCCTTGACGACATGATGTGACACAGAGAAGACCCCAGTTGGGGCCTTCAAACTTCGTATTGTCTTAATACTGCCACCTTTCATATTTTGTGTCACCCCTCCACTACACTTTTCTTATGAATTCGAGATTGATTAATACGTGAACCCCCACAGGGAAAAAGAACAGCTTAGTTTGGTGGAAATAGAAGTGGCTTGGGAATGTGGGACTGGAGCGCAGTAGTAAAAATCCTAGTGATCTGGAGGAGGGTTCCCAGCTCTGGGCCTTAGTTTCTTCTTCCTTCATGAGAAGTGGGATGAACTGAAGACCTCAAGATTCCTCTCTAGCTTGGAAACATTTGAGGCAGTTGGATTTCAATACCAATAACAAAATTTAAAATTTTTTTTTTTTAAAACAAAATCAAAAATTAAAATTATGTAAAATCTGGCACATGGTGGGTGGGAAAATTTGAAATTTCTACTATAAATCTTTGACTACTTAATCTTATGATAAACATAACTTTTTAATACACTAAAATTATAAACTAAATATGACTCAAAGCATTGGATTTGTTAAAATCATAGAACATATACAAAGTTTAATAAATTTGCTAACATCTTCTTCCCCCTTCTCTTTAGGTTAAGCACCAACATTACAGAGAGAAATGTTGTAAACTTTTATCCTATGGAATCAGCAGAAGCCTTAGACTTACAAGATTGTGCACTGAAGTATGTTGACCTTCTTGTAACTGAATATCTTTTCTCTTTCCACATTGAAATATATATGCTTTAAATTCCACTTTATGTCCTTCTCTTTAATCCTGCAGTGGTCAAATACAGCTGGAGACCTCTCCGGTGTGCGAGGTAAGGCCACTCTTGGATTAACCAGAACTCCATGCAGTCTTCTGCCACAGAATAGTGGCTACCATAGTCTATAAAAGATTAATCATAGGGTGGAACATTCATTAGTGGGACTAATATTCAATTTTGTTCACAGTGTGTTTTTCACGTCTTTTGTATTTTTACCTTATTTAGTTTTCCTGCATATCTATTAGACTTCATCTTCCATTAAAGATGAGAGTTGGCTCTTCCCATTAATTTCTCTAAATCTTGGGGGTCAGATAGTCCTGCCGAGCCAGGCAGTAGCAACTAAGATAGCTAGGGAACCCGCTGCATCAGAAAGAGGTAGGGCAACTTAGTGTAGATTTTAGAGCCAAGAATGAAACCTAGGAAGTGGCCCGGTAGAAATAAACTAGAAAAGACTTGAGAGACAAGAACAAATGATTTGGGAAGTGCCTGGGCGGATTAGGAGAACTTTGGCAGAGAGACCTGGTGAGGTTACGTGGGGACGGAATAAGGGTGGCGTTACACTTGGCGGAATCTGGGTGGTTGTCGAAAGCAGCTTTGACATAAAACTAGAGATGAGCCTAGAAGGTTCCAGAAAAACATCATAAAGATAGGTTTGAGCCAGTGGCTTGAGAGGGACATCCGCGTGACACCCTACTTCATCCCACCGTAGTGAGTGGGTTTGGGATGGCTAACTTCGGGACACACCAATTTATGTCCCTGAGGTGTCTGAGCATGTGAAGTGTAGTGAAACAGTTTCACACTCCCAACTGGCTAGGTCTCTATGTTAAACAAGAGGAGAGAGAACCACCATGGTTTCATTGCGAGCGCCATGACTTAGAATTATGGTGAGGTTTAATCCCACCTCAAAGACTTCTAACTATGGGCAACCTCTCTACACTTCACCTTCATTTTCTATACATTGGGACCACAACTGAGGGTACCACAACCGAGGGTACCAAGATGTTATCTATGACTCTCACTCCACCACTCTTATTATTATTATTTTTGGTAGGGGTCCTCAGCCAGAATAACTGTACTGTGTCTTCGCTGGTGGAGGCATCACTGAATTGCCCAGTCCTGGAACATCAGGAAGGCTCTTCTGTGAAGGCCGCCCCAGGCCCATTCCCTCAGGTTCTCCTCTGAGACAAGCTCCTTGTGATTCTGTACAGCCCCACTATTTTACTGTTGATTGATTATAGCTGAGCTACTTTTTTTAAGCTTCTTATTTGGAAATAATTTTAGACTTATAAAAATAGGAGGAAAAACTGCAAGATTCTACAAAAGGTTAGAAAAATTGCGTCCTTTTGCCCAGAGTGACATGATTAACATTTTACTACATTTGTCGTATCGTTTTTTCTTTTTCTTTCTCCACACACGATTCTTTTTCTGAAATATTTGAGGGTTTCATTTATTACGGTCCTTTTTCCCCTAAATATTTCACTGTGTGTGTTCTAAGAATAGAGGTTTTATTTTACATAGCTACATTTCAGTTATCAGCTTCAGAAATTTACATTGATAAACTGTTTTCATCTAATCTACCATTCATATTCCAAACTGTTCGGTTGATCTCATGATATTCTTCACAGTATTTTTTTTCTCCCATGCAGGATCCAGTCTAGTGGAAGGTATTATATCTAGTTGGGAGGTATCTATACTTTCCTTTATTCTGGAACATTTCTGTAACCTTTCTTTGGTTTTTACAACCTTGAAATTTTGAAGAATATAGCTCTCCTCTTTTTTAATGGCATGCCCCTTATTTTGTGAGACAGAAGTTCAGCATATTCAAAGTGCATGCTAAAATGCAAAAAAAAAAATAGGACTAATAATAGTCCCTACTAATGTTGAGTTGTTGCAAGGATTAGGGGACTGGCAGATATAAAACACATAGAAGAGTGCTATTATAATAGTGCTCAGTATGGGCTCCATACACATTAATTCTGAGCCTGTCACGGGCTGAAAACAGCTTCTGTTGTGAATGTCTTTGTGGATGAATAATGTTGACTATTCATATGTTCTGGGTCTGGGTCATTTTTTCTTTTTGGGAAATGATTGTTCAAGTCCCTTGCCAGATTATAATGGCCCATTAATATTTTCTCATTGATATTAGAGCTCTTAATGAACTAAGGTTATTAATTGTTTCTATTTTGTTTTATTATTTGAAAACATCTTTTTAGTCTATTATTTATTTTTAATTTGTTTCTAGCATCTTGTGTTTTTTTCTTTTCCATCTAGAAGTTCTTCCCCATTATTATATCAGTTAATGTTTCTATGTTCTGTATTTCTTCTTTCCCCCCAACCCCCAATCTGAAATCTATTTGACAACTAATAATAAAGGGTTTTGAGCTCTTTTGGAGGAGAAAAAAAAAAAGTTTGGCATATTTCCTCATGATTAGATTGAGATTCTGTATTCTTGATTAGGACACTCTACAAGTGACTGTGTCCTTTTCAGGATATCATGCGTGTATAGGTGGGCCTGATTGGTGATGTTAATTTGATCACCCGTTCGTTGTGTAACTCGGTTTGTCTACTATGTAGCTATTGTTCTGTTTTTCCATTGCAACCTGTAAGCAGTCAGTGAAGAGGTACTTTAGGACGGGTTAAGGTCCTGCTGCAGACCCATTTTTGACTTTAGTAAAACAGATATCAACCGGCTGTGTGACTTCAGGCATCCCAGTTTAAGACAAAGATCCTCTAGAAAAAGATACCTCCACTCCATCTCTGATTTGAAATGTTTTGTATTAATATAAGGTAGTTTTTTCTTTTTGGTTGAATGAGGACGCCTTTTTGGTGTAGGAAATTCTTACTCATGGTCTTCCTTCTCTAGGACCTTCATCTGTCCATGACAGGCCCATCTCGATGATTTTAAGAGGGATCAGATAGCAGGCCCTGAAAGTCACAAAGAGGAGGAAGAGAAAGCAGTGGATTGGCAAGACCAGTGCTAATGGTTTTGCAGAATATAAATGTGGTCCTCATTTATGGTTTGGTTATTTTTATATTTTCTCTTCTGTCTCATTCCAGAAGAAAGCAATAACTTTAGCATAAGTCTTGAATCAATTAGCCAGTTTTGTTCAGTACTTATGCTGGGTTTGGTCTTGTTTTGGGTGTCAAGGACTGGTCTATGAAGGATATGAAGTTGTCCTCACTTTTAAGATGTTTTCAAAAATGTGGAGGGAAGAAGACTTAGATATTGAAAAAAATTAAAGAATTTGAGATGGTCTGTAATCCTGAGTATTTTAGGTGCTCTGGGAGACTGGGGAAGAGGTAGGGTTTAAAGAGACGGAAGTAAACCTAGATTTGGGAGGTTGTTTGGATTTGGAAGTGTCCCAGAACGCAGCTGTGGCAAGATCAGCACCGTGTGTGAGCCAGCTGGACGCACTGAGGAAGGGTGTGAACTGTGGCCCTCCCCAGTACAATAGGTAGGGCCAAGATGGCTGGTGGTTTCTACATCACATTGTCTGACTTTCAGTATACTTGAGATGACGGTCTGTATCAACTTTGGGTAGTACTGACATCCATTCAGGAAGAATTGCAAATTATAGTCTCCTTCATAAATAATATCAAATTGGGGAAGGTGTTGGGGAGACAATAAGAAAACTTTAGCAGGAGGAATTGCTTATAGAAAGAATCAAACCTGCAGGTACTTGTTCGTATTTCTAACAAAGCCATTTCATTGAGTAGGGAAATTAATGACATTTTATTCTAAAAATATGTTTTTCCTTTGGATGTGTCAAGGTTTGGAGTATTTTTTAAATAACAGTCCTCAGCCACAGGAATAGGAACCACCATCTTATATTTATACTAATTTGGTGTGCTATAAGTGAAGATGTTTATATTAGCTATTGCCAGGTTTTTTTGTTAGGATAATCAGGGGGTTCCCTGATGATCATATAAAGAAGGCTGATCTGAGTAAAATAACCTAGAGTTTCTTCATTGGTGCCAAAGCAAACTAGTGTCAAACCGATAACATAAGATTGTCTCCGTTGTATATTTACTTAAAAGCTCCCAATGAGGAGGGCCTGGTGGCTCAGTCGGTTAAGCCACCAACTCTTCGTTTCAGTTCAGGTCATGATCTTAGGGTCCTGAGATGAAGCCTCACCCCCATCGGGCTCTGTGCTCAGCTTGGGGTCTGCTCAAGATTCTCTCTCTCCCTCCCTTCCCCCCTGCCCCTCCCCCATTCATACACACTGAGCTCGCTCTCTCTCTCCTCTCTAAAATAAATAAAGTCTTAAAAAATTAAAAGCTCCAATGAGATTCTGTGTATTTGGGAGATACTGCCTTCTAAAAACCTGTAGTTCAAATGAGCGGGAGCCCTCACATGGCTTGGGAATCTAGCAAGGCTGGTTATGTTTACAGGTACTTTGGCCTGAGCTTTTTGCCCTGGGAGATCCCTTTTCTTAGTTTGTGTGATATTTTAGGTGTATTTTTTTGTGTATGAGTACAGCTGCATGTTTTTAGCAAATGTCAGTATCACCTACTTAGCTAGTTAGCACACTAATTAATTAATTCAGTGTATATTCATTGAGTGCCCAGGTGCCAGAGGTGTGAGGGAAGTCGGATGGATGCCGTTCTTGCCTCAATAATTTTATGATCTAATGGACTACACCGTGCATTTTT
>JAPYYJ010003000.1:0-12065 GCA_028533885.1 Nasua narica | reverse complement strand
TTATGCCTCCATCAGAAAGGATGAATATCAAACTTTTGTATCAACATGGACAGGACTAGAAGAGAATATGCAGAGTGAAATAAGTCAAGTGGAGAGAGTCAATTATCTTATGGTCTCACTTACGTGTGGAGTATAAAGAAAATCATGGAGGGCATTGTGAGAAGGAAGGGAAGGGCAAATGGGGGGAAATCGGAGGGGGTAATGAACCAGGAGAGACTGTGGACTCTGAGCAACAAACTGAGGGTTTTGGAGGGGAGTGGGTAGGGAGGTGGGCAAGCCTGGTGGTGGGTATTGAGAAGGGCACATATTGCATGGAGCACTGGGTGTGGTGCATGAACAATCAATCTTGTAACACTGAAAAATTAAAATAAACATATTTGGGGAGAAAAAAAAGAAATCATACCTATTCTACTGAAGCTCTTTAGAAAAAAAATGGAAGAAAAACTTCCAAACTCCTTTTATGAGGCCAGCATTACCCTGATCCCAAAACCAGACAAAGACTTTTTCAAAAGGGGGAATTACAGACCAATGTTCCTGATGGACATGGATGTCAAATGCTCAACAAGAATGTAGTCAATAGGATCCACCAGTCCATTAAAAGGATTATTCACCATGACTAGGTGGGGTTTATCTCTAGGATATAAGAATGTTCAACATTCAAAAATCAATCAGCATGATAGATTACATTAACAAATGAAAAGACCAGATCAATGTGATCCTCTCAATTGTTTCAGAAAAGGATTTGACAAAATACAACATCTTTTCCTGATTAAAACTCTTCAAAATATAGGGATAGTAGGAACATACCTCAATATTCTAAGAGCCATCTATGAAAATCCCACAAGTAATATCATTCTTAATGATATTGTCAGGAACACAGCAGGGATGCCCACTCTTTCCACTATTCTTCAACATAGTAGGAAGATTCCTAGTCTCGGTCATCAGAAAACGAAAAGAAATAAAAGGCATTCAAATTGCCAAAGAAGTCAAACTCTCTCTCTTCGAAAATGACATGATAATTTATGTGGGAAACCCAAAAAACTCCACCTCCTACTTACTAAAGCTCATACAGTAATTCATCAATGTGGCAGGATACAAAATCAACGCACAGAAATCAGTTGCATTTCTATACACTAACAATATGACTGAAGAGAGAAATTAAGGAATAGATTTCATTATAGTAGCATCAAAAAACCATAAAGGGGATACCTGAGAATAAACCTAACCAAAAATGTAAATGATCAAAAAGGTAAATAGAGAGCCCAGAAATGGACCCTCATCTCTATGGTCAGCTAGTCTTTGACGAAACAGGAAAATATCCAGTGGGAAAAAGACAGTCTTTTCAATAAATTGTGCTGGGATTATTGGACAGCCACATGCAGAAGAATGAAGCTGGACCATTCTCTTACACCATACCCAAAGATAAACTCGAAATGGATGAAAGACATCAATGTGAGACAGAAATCCATTAAAATCCCAGGGGAGAACATAAGCACTAACTTCTTTGATGTTGGCCACGGTAACTCCTTTCAGGACATGTCTCTAAAGGCAGAGGAAACAAAAGCAAAAATGAACTTTTGGGACTTCATCAAGATAAAAAGCTTCTACACAGCAAAAGAAACAGTCAACAAAACTAAGAGGCAACTCACGGAATGGGAGAAGATATTTGCAAATGGAATTAGAGATAAAGGGCTGGTATCCAAGGTCTATAAGGAATTTATCAAGCTCAACATCTAAAAAACAAATAATCAAGTAAATAAATAAGCAGAAGACATAGACATGAACAGACATTTCTTTGGAAAAGACATACAAATGGCTAATAGACACATGAAAAAAGTTTAAACAACCCTAGCTATCAGGGAGATACATATCAAAACCACACTGAGATACCACCTTACACCAGTTAGAATGATGAAAATTAACAAGACAGGAACAATAAGTGTTGGCAAGGATATGGAGAAAGGGGAATCCTCTTACACCACTGATGGGAATGCAAGCTAGTATAGCTACTCTGGAAAACAGTATGGATGTTCCTCAAGATGTTAAAAATAGAGATACCCAAATACCCAGTAATTGCACTGCTAGGTATTTACCCCAAAGATACAAATATAGTGAAAAGAAGGAGTACATGCACCCTAATATTCATAGCAGCAATGTCCACAATAGCCAAACTGTGGAAGGATCTGAAATGTCCTTCAACAGATGAATGGATAAAGAAGAGGTGGTTTGTATATACAGTGGAATATTCCTCAGTCATCAGAAAGGATGAATACCCACCATTTGTATAGACATGGATGGAACTGGAGGGAATTATGCTCAGTGAAATAAGTCAGGCAGAGAAAAATAATTATCATATAGTTTCACTCATATATGGAACAAAAGGAATAGCACAGAGGATCACATGGGAAGGGAGAGAAAACTGACTAGAATGAAATCAGAGAAGGAGACAAACATGAGAGACTCTGGACTCTGAGACGCAAACTGAGGGTTATAGAAGGGAGGGATGGAGTGACCAGGTGATGGGTATTAAGGAGGTCGTATTTGGTGATGAGCACGGGGTGTTATATGCAACTAATCATTGAACACTACATCAAAAACTAGTGAACTATGTTCACTAATTGAAAATAATAGTAATAAAAAAAATTCCACATATAAGTGAAATCATATGGTATTTGTCTCTGACTTATTTCTCTTATCATAATGAACGCTATCTCCATCCACAACATTGCAAATGGCAAGAGCTCATTTTTTTAAAGGTGGAATAATATTCCAATATATAATATCTTTTTTATTCATTCATCAATTGATGGACATTTGGGCTCTTTCCATAATGTGGGTATTGTTCATAATGCTGCTGGAAACATTGGGGTGCATGTACCACTTCAATCAGTATTTTTGTATCATTTGGGTGAATACCTAGCATTGCAATTGCTATATCATAAGACACTTCTATTTTTAACTTTTTAGGAATCTCCATACTGTTTTTCAGAGTAGCTGTACTGTTTGCATTCCTGCCAACAGTGTAAGAAAGGTTCCCTTTTCTCTACATCCTTGCGAATACCTGTTGTTTCCTGTGTTGTTCATTTCAGCCATTCTGCAAAGTGTGAGATGGTATCTCGTTGTAGTTTTGGTTTGTATTTCCCTGATGATGAGTGATGTTGAGCATTTTTCATGTGTCTCTTCACCATCTGGACATTTAAAAATGGTTCTTCTTGTCTCCTGCCCATTTCTTAACTGGATTATTTGTTTTTGGGTGTCGAGTGTGATATGCTCTTTATAGATTTTGAATGCTAACCTTTTATCAGATAGTCATTTGAAAATATCTTCTCCCATTCTGAAGGTATGCTTTTAGTTTTGTTGATTGTTTCCTTCACTGTGCAGAAGGTTTTTATCTTGACGAAGTCCCAAAAGTTAGTTTTTGCTTTTGTTTTCCTTGCCTCAGGAGATATATCTAATAAGAAGTTGCTACAGATGATGTAAAAGGGGCTGCTGCGTGGTCCTCCTCTAGGATTTTGGTGGTTTTCTGTCTCACATTTCAGTGTTTCATTCATTTTGAATTTGTTTTTGTGTATGCTGTAAGAAAGTGGTCCAGCCTCATTCATCTGCATGTTGCTATCCAGTTTTCCCAGTGCCATTTGTTGAAGAGACTGTCCTTTTTTTCACATTGAATAGTCTTTCCTGCATTGTTAAAGATTAGTTGACCATATAGTTGCGGGTCCATTTCTGAGTTTTCTATTCTGTTCCACTGATCTGTCTATTTTGTGCCAGTACCATACTTTCTTATTGACTACAGCTTTGTAATATTGTTTAAAGTCTAGAACTGTGATGTCTCCAGCTTTGTTTTACCTTTTCAAGATTGCTTTGGCTACTCGGGATCTTTTGTGGTTCCATAGAAATTTTAGGATTTTTCATTCTAGTTCTGTGAAAAATGCTGTTGGTATTTTGATAGGGATTGCATTAAATGTGTGGATTGCCATTTTAACAATTGTTAATATAGACATTTTGTTCTTCCAATTCATGAGCGTGTAATGTCTTTCCATTTGTTTCTGTCATCTTCAATTTATTTGATAAGTGTTGATCAGTTTTCAAAGTAAAGTTCTTTACCTTTTTGGTTATTTTTATTCCTAAGTATCTTATGGTTTTCAGTGCAATTATAAATGGGATCAATTCTTTGATTTCTCTTTCTGTTGCTTCGCTATTGGTGTATAGAAATGTAACAGAGTTATTTACGTTAATTTTGTATTTTGCAACATTCCTGAATTTGTGTGCCAATTAATTTTAGCATTTTTTGTGTTATATTTTGGGTTTTCTACATAATGTTTCATGTTATCTGTGAATAGTGAAAGTCTGACTTCTCTCTTGCTGATTTGGGTGTCTTTTATTTCTTTTTGTTACCTGATTGATGAGGCTAGTACTTCCAGTACTGCGTTAAATAGTAATGGTGACAGTGGACATCCTTGTCTTTTTCTTGAATGTAGAGGAAAAGTTCTCCGTTTTTACCTATTGAGTAATTTATGATATTAACTGTAGGTCTTATATAGCCTCTATGATATTGAGATATGTTCCCTCTATCCCCACTTTGTTGAGTGTTTCTATCAAGAATGAATTCTATACTTCATCAAATATTTGTCCTCCCTCTACTGAGAAGATCATATGGTTCTTATCATTTCTTTTATTAATGTGGTGCATCAAGTTGATTGATTTGTGAGTATTGAACCACACCTTCAGCCCAAAAATAAATCCCACTTGATTGTGGTGAATGATTCTTTTAATGTGCTGTTGGATTAGATTTGCTAGTATCTTGTTGAGAATTTTGTATCCTTGTTCAATATTGATATAATTCTTATATAATTGTTCAATTCTCCTCTTTAGTGTGGTTCCTTGTCTTTTTGGAATCAAGGTAATGATGGCCTTGTAGAGTGAGTTTGGAAGTTTTCCTTCCATTTCTGTTATCTGGAACAGTTGGAGATGATGAATAGGTATTAACTCTTCTTTAAATGTTTGCTATGACTCATCTCAGAAGCCACTAGCCCTGGTCTTTTGTTTGTTGGGAGTTTTTTTTTTTTTTTTAACTTTTCATTTCTCTTTTCTTCTTTTCTAATGATTATTTACTTATTTATTTTTATTGACAAATAATGTATTATTTGTTTTAGGGGTATAGCACATACCCTCCCCAATGTCCATCACCCAGCCACCCCATCCCTCCCACCCTCCCCCTTCCAACAACTGTCAGTTTGTTTCCTGAGAGTAAGAGACTCCTATGGTTTGTCACCCTCTCTGGTTTTATCTTGCTTCATTTTCCCTTCCTTCCCCTGTGATCTTCTGTCTTCTTTCTCAAATTCCTCATATCAGTGAGATCATATGATAATTGTCTTTCTCTGGTTGACTTATTTCACTTAGCATAGTACCCTCTGGTTCCATCCACATCATTGCAAATGTCAAGATTACAGGGGTTTTTTATGGCTGCATAGTATTTCATCATAGATATAGATAGATACATCACTTTTTCTTTATATATTCATCTGCTGAAGGACATCTGGGCTTTTCCCATAGTTTGGCTATTGTGGACATCGCTGCTATAAACATTCAGGTGCACATGCCCCCATTGGATCACTAAATTCGTGTCTTTAGGGTAAATACTCAGTAGTGCAATTGCTGGGTCATAAGGTAGCACTATTTTCAACTTTTTGAGGAACCTCCATACTGTTTTCCAGAGTGGTTGCACCAGCTTGCATTCCCACCAGTGTAGGAGGGTTCCCCTTTCTCTGCATCCTCGAAAACATCTGTTGTTTCCTGAATGGTTAATTTTAGCCATTCTGACTGGTGTGAGGTGGTATCTCACTGTGGTTTTGATTTGTATTTCCCTAACGCCAGGTGATGTTGAGCATTTTTCCATGCATATGTTGGATGTCTTCTTTGCAGAAATGTTTGTTCATGTCTTCTGTCCATTTCTTGATTGGATTATTTATTCTTTAGGTGTTGAGTTTGATAAGTTCTTTATAGATTTTGGATACAAACCCTTTGTCTGCAATGTCATTTGCAAATATCTTCTCCCATTTTGTTGGATATCTTTTGGTTTTGTTGACTGTTCCCTTCACTGTGCAAAAGCTTTTTATATTGATGAAGTCCCAATGGTTCATTTTTTTCTTTGCTTCCCTTGCCTTTGGCAATGTTTCTAGGAAGAAGTTGCTATAGATGAGGTCGAAGAGGTTGCTGCCTGTGTTCTCCTCAAGGATTTTGATGGATTCCTGTCTCACATTGAGATCATTCATCCATTTGAGTCTATTTTTGTTTGTGGTATAAGGAAATGGTCTAGTTTCATTCTCTTGCTTGTGGTTGTCCAAATTTCCCAACACCATTTGTTGAAGAGCCTATCCTTTATCATTGGATAATCTTTCCTGCTTTGTCGAAGATTAGTTGACCATAGAGTTGAAGGTCCATTTCTAGGCCCTCTATTCTGTTCCATTGATCTATGTGTCTGTTTTTTTTTTTGCCAGTACCATACTGTCTTGATGATTACAGCTTTGTAAAAGAGCTTGAAGTCTGGAATTGTGTTGCTGCCAAATTTGGTTTTCTTTTTCAATATTCCTCTGGCTTTTCAGGGTCATTTCTGATTTCATATAAATTTTAGGATTATTTGTTCCATTTCTTTGAAAAAAAGTTGATGGTATTTTGATAGGGACTGCCTTACAGGTATAGATTGCTCTAGGTAGCATAGACATTTTCACAATATTTGTTCTTCCCATCTGTCCATGATCATAGAATATTTTTCCATATCTTTGTGTCTTACTCAATTTCTTTCATGAGTACCATATAGTTTTCCGAGTGCAGGTTCTTTCCCACTTTGGCTAGATTTATTCCAAGATATTTTATGGTTTTGGGGGCAATTGTAAATGGGATCAACTCCTTAACTTCTCCTGTCTTGTTGTTGGTGTATAGAAATGCAATTGATTTCTGTGTATTGGTTTTATATCCTGACATTTTACTGAATTCCTATATGAGCTCTAGCAGTTTTAGAGTGGAGTCTTTTGGATTTTCCACATAAAGTAACATATCTGCAAGGAATGAGAGTTTAACAACTTTTTTTGCCAATTCACATGGTTTTTATTTCTTTTCATTGTCTGATTGCTGAAGTTAGGACTTCTAGTACTCTGTTGAATAGCAGTGGTGATATGGCCATGTTCCTGACCTTAGGGAAAAGTTCTCAGTTTTTCCCCATTGAGAATGATATTTGCTATGGATTTTTCATAGGTGGCTTTTATGATATTGAGGTATGTGCCCTCTATCCTTTCACTGTGAAGAGTTTTGATCAAGAAAGGATGCTGTACTTAGTCAAATGCTTTTTCAGCATCTATTGAGAGTATCATATGGTTCTTGTTCTTTCTTTTATTAATGTATTGTATCACATTGCCTTGCCGATCAATGCAGCTGTAAAATAAATCTCACTTGGTCGTGGTGAATAATCTTTTTAATGTACTGTTGGATCCTATTGGCTAGTATTCTGGTGGGAATTTTAGTACCCATTTGCATCAGAGATATTGATCTGTGATTTTCCTTTTCGATGGGATCTTTGGTTCTGAGATCAAGATGATGCTGGCCTCATAAAATGAGTTTGGAAGTTTGCCTTCCATTTCTATTTTTTGGAACAGTATTAATTCTTTAAATGTTTGGTACAATTCCTCTGGGAAGCTGTCGGGCCCGGGCTCTTGTTTTTGGGAGATTTTTGATGACTGCTTCAATCTCCTTACTGGTTATGGGTCTGTTCAGGTTTTCTATTTCTTTCTGGTTCCGTTTTGGTAGTTTATGTGTCTCTAAGAATGCAACCATTTCTTCCAGATTCTCAAATTTGCTGGTGTTTAGTTGCTTATAATATGTTCTTATAAATGTTTGTACTTATTTGGTGTTGGTTATGATCTCTCCTCTTTCATTCATGATTATATTGATTTGGGTTTTTCTCTTTTCTTTTTGATAAGTCTGGCCAGAGGTTTATCATCAAAAATCAGCTCCCGGTTTCATTGATTTGTTCTACTGTTCTTTTGGTTTCTATTTCATTGATTTCTGCTTTGATCTTTATTATTTCTCTTCTCCTGCTGGGTTTAGGCTTTTTTTGTTGTTCTTTCTCCAGGTCCTTTAGACATAGGGTTAGGCTGTGTATTTGAGACGTTTCTTATTTCTTGAGAAAGGTTTGTATTGCTATATATTTTCCCCTCAAAACCACCTTTGCTGCATCCCAAAGATTTTGAACAATTGTGTTTTCAATTTCATTTGTTTCCATGAATTTTTTTAAATTCTTCTTTAATTTCCTGGTTGACCCATTCATTCTTTAGTAGCATGCTCTTTAGCCTCCATGTGTTTGAGTTCTTTCCAACTTTCCTCTTGTGGTTGAGTTCTAGTTTCAAAGCATTGTGGTCTGAAAATATGCAGGGAATGATCCCAATCTTTTGGTACCAGTTGAGATGTGACTTGTGACCCAGGATGTGAACTATTCAGGAGAATGTTCATTGTGCACTACAGAAGAATGCGTATTTTGTTGCTTTGGAATGAAATGTTCTGAATATATCTGTGCTGTCCATCTGGTCCAGTGTGTCATTTAAAGCCTTTATTTCCTTGTTGATATTTTACTTAGATGATCTGTCCATTTCAGTGAAGGGAGGTGTTAAAATCCCCTACTATCGTTGTATTATTGTTGATGTATTTCTTTGATTTTGTTTTTAATTGGTTTATATAATTGGCTGCTCCCATGTTAGGGGCAAAGGTATTTAAAATTGGCAGATCTTCTTGTTGTACAGACCCTTTCAGTATGATACAGTGTCCTTCCACATCTCTTATTGTAATCTTTGGCTTAAAATCTAATTTGTCTGATATAAGGATTGCCACCCCAGCTTTCTCTTAATGTCCATTAGCATGGTAAATGGGTTTCCACCCCCTCACTTTACATCTGGAGGTGTCTTTGGATCTAAAATTAGTCCCTTGCAGAAAGCATATTGGTGGGTCTTTTTTTTTTTTTTAATCCAATCTGATAACCTGTGTCTTTTGATTGGGCATTTAGCCCATTTACATTCAAAGTAACTATTGAAAGGTATGAATTTACTGCCATTGTATTCCCTGTAAGGTGACTGTTACTGTATACTGTCTCTGTTTCCTTCTGGTCTGTTACTTTTAGGCTCCCTCTTTGCTTAGAGGACCCCTTTCAATATTTCCTCTAAGGTTGGTTTGTTGTTTGCAAATTCTTTTAGTTTTTGTTTTTCCTGTTTTGTTTTTCATTTCTCCTATTTCCAATGACAGCCTACCTGGATATAGTATTCTTGGCTGCATATTTTTCTCATTTAGTGCTCTGAATATATCATGCCAGTCCTTTCTGGCCTGTCAGGGCTCCAGATAGGTACCTGCCAATCTAATATTGCTACCATTTTGGGTTAGAGACCATGTCCTGAGCTGCTTTCAGGATTTTCTCTTTGTCTCTGGGACTTGTAAGTTTTACCATTAGATGATGGGATGTTGAACTATTTTTATTGATTTTTGAAGGGAGGTTGTCTGTGCCTACTGGATTTTGATGCTTGTTTCCTTCCCCAAATTAGGGAAGTTATCTTCTATAATTTGGACCAATATACCTTCTGCCCCTCTCTTTCTTTTTCTTCTGGAATCTCAATTATTCTAATATTGTTTCATCTTATGCCATCACTTATCTCTTGAATTCTCCCCCTAGTGATCCAGCTGCTGTTTACCTCTCTTTTTCTCAGCTTCTTTATTCTCCATCATTTAGTCTTCTATATCACTAATTCTCTCTTCTGCCTCATTTATCTGAGCAGTAAGAGCCTCCATTTTTTACTATATCTCATTTTTTAATTTCAACTTGGTTGAAGTTGACTGTACCTTTTCTTTATTACAACTTGGTTATATTTTATATCTTTTATTTCTTCAGAAAGGGATTTTATTTCTCCAGAAAGGGATTATCTAATATCTTCTCTGCTTTTTTCAAACTCAGCTAGCATCTTTATAATCATCATTCTGAACTCTAGTTCTGACATCTTACTACTGTCCATATTGACTAGGTTCCTAGCAGTCGGTACTGTCTCTTGTTTTTTGTTTGTTTGTTAGTTTTGCTTTGTTTTCTTGTTTTTTGAGGTGAGTTTTTCTGCCTTGACATTTGGTCCAGAGAAGAATAGATGAATGAGAGAACAAAATGCTAAAATGCTAAAAGGGTAACAATGACCCCAGAAAAATACACTAACTAAATCAAAAGAGACCTGAAATGGGGGGACAAGAAAGGAAGAATACACACATATGACTAGACTGGTGAATACAACAGAGCCACACACTTGATTTTGGGGTGTATTTTGGTCCGTTAGAAGAAACTACCTCCAAAATTTTAAGGAAAGAAAAACTGATATATATATATATATATATATATATATATATATATGTATTATATATACACAAAAATACACATAAACATGGCCAAGGGATGGAATATGACTATAAAGATGAAAATTAATAAGACTTTTAAAAATTAATTGATAAGAAGTTGATTGAAAAAAGGAAAAGACAAAAAAAAGGAGAGAATTTGACCAGGCTGGAGACTAAAACAATGCCATATGCTAGATTTAGGGTATAATTTGGTCTACTAGAAGAAACTGTATCTCAAAATTTTAGAGAAAGAAAAAATTATTGTATACAAAAAATAAGGCTAAATACAATGAGGGGATAAAATATGACTATAAAAATGAAAATTAAAAAAAATTTTTAAAAGGTATTCATAAAATAGTTGAAATATGTTGAAATAGGGAAGAGGAAAAATTTTTTTGAAAAGTAGAAAAAGGGGGAGGGGGGCAAGAAGGCAGAAAGTAAGAGATCCTGCAGCAACCGGTCCCCAAAAGTGAGCTGGAAATCTACCAGAACACGCTAAACACCCATGAAATCACCCTGAGGAGAAAAATTTCTAACCGCGGGATCTCTCCAAGAGCAGAAGACAGCAGTGGAGAGGTAAAAGCAAAGTGGGAATACTTGAGCTGATATCGGAGGATAAATAAAAGGGGGAGGGAGCCACCAGAAGCTAACCAAGGCCAGTAATACCCCAAAGGAAAGTGCCCGGTGGCGGGGGACCAGCATTAACGTAGAGCCCGTTAAAAACATTTAAAAAGGGCAAAAAGTTCAGAGGAGTAACTACTGGAAGGGGGTGGTCATGGGCACCAGCACTTCGACCCACTCTCCCAGGAAGGAGCGCCCCAAGTGGAACTGGTAGGGGATCCAGTCCGCGATTCCTGAACCTGCAGATTTCCGCTCTCTGCAACAACCTGGGGGCTGGGCACGCAGCTGCAAGCGCCTTTTTGAGAGTCTGGGGTGGTTCACGAGCTGCAGTTTTTCCCGGTGTGCTCCTGCCACCGCGACATTCGCGGCGCACTGCAGAGCCTGAGCGATCCCCGCCAGCTGTGGAGAGAACGCGGGCAAGCAGCCAAACCTCCCGGGCGCCCCTCGCGGAGCCACAGAAAGGCAGCTGGGGTCGCGACTTTCCCAGCCAGTTGCAGGCCTCCCGGGTCCGCACTTGGGAGCCACAGAAAGGCAAGGCGGCTGGGGTCGTGCGCCACCTCGGACAGGCTGCTCTGTGAGCAGAAATTTCTCAGAGGGGAGTGTGTGTTCTGAACCACACAGAGGGGAGCAGAGAGTCGAGCTTCCTGCAACTCAGAGGTCTGAGTGGTCCTGGGCAGATTCATTGCTTGGACTCCCTGAAAAGGTGAAAAGGCTACAAAAGGCCAAAAACCTTCAAAGAGCGAGAGACTGAGAAACCAGTTTCCACAGAGCTCAGCCCCTTGACTGGGGGGCAGGGTGACTCAATCCAAGCAAGACTGACTGGAAAACAACGCGGCAGGCCCCTCCCCCAGAAGACCAGCCAAAGAACAAAAGGACTATAACCACAGGGTCCCCATAAAATGTTAAACCCCCAAAGCCAGGGGAAAGCAATATATTAAGCTCCTGGTAATACCCTCAAACCTGTATATTTCATGGATACAAGTTTGTTTTTGTTTTAGTTTTTGTTTTTCTTTTTGTTTTCTCTTTCTTATTCTCTC
>JAPYYJ010000030.1:0-26577 GCA_028533885.1 Nasua narica | reverse complement strand
GATAGGGATTGCATTAAATGTATAGATTGCTTTAGGTAGCGTAGACATTTTCACAATATTTGTTCTTCCAATCCATGAGCATGGAACGTTTTTCCATTTCTTTGTGTCTTCCTCAATTTCTTTCATGAGCACTTTGTAGTTCTCTGAGTACAGATTCTTTGCCTCTTTGGTTAGGTTTATTCCTCAGTATCTTATGGTTCTGGGTGCAATTGTAAATGGAATCGACTCCTTAATTTCTCTTTCTTCTGTTTTGCTGTTGGTGTATAGGATTGAAACTGATTTCTGTGCATTAATTTTATATCCTGAGACATGATTAAATTCCTGTATGAGTTCTAGCAGTCTTGGAGTGGAGTCTTTTGGGTTTTCCACATAAAATATCATATCATCTGCAAAGAGTGAGAGTTTGACTTCTTCTTTGCCAATTTGGATACCTTTTATTTCTCTTTTTTGTCTTATTGCTGAGACTAGGACTTCTAGTACTATATTGAATAGCGTGGGGATAGTGAGCATCCCTGCAGTGTTCCTGATCTCAGGGGAAAAGCTCTCAGCTTTTCCCCATTGAGAATGATATTCGCTGTGGGTTTTTCATAGATGGCTTTGATGATGTTGAGGAATGTGCCCTCTATGCCTACCCTGTGAAGAGTTTTGATCAGGAAAGGATGTTGTACTTTGTTGAATGCTTTTTCAGCATCAATTGAGAGTATCATATGGTTCTTGTTCTTTCTTTTATTAATGTATTGTGTCACATTATTTGATTTGTGGATGTTGAACCAACCTTGCATCCCAGGAATAAATCTAAAAGGAATAATCCTTTTAATGTATTGTTGGATCCTATTGGCTAGTATTTTGGTGAGAAGTTTTACATCCGTGTTCATCAAGGATATTGGTCTGTAATTCTCCTTTTTGATGGGGTCTGTCTGGTTTTGGAATCAAGGTAATATTGGCCTCATAAAATGAGTTTGGAATTTTCCCTTCCATTTCTATTTTTTGGAACAATTTCAGGAGTATAGATATTAATTCTTCTTTAAATGTTTCGTTGAATTCCCCTGGGAAGCCATGTGGCCCTGGGCTCTTGTGTATCGGGAGTTTTTTGGTGACCGTTTCAATCTCCTTACTGCTTATGGGTCTATTCAGGTTTTCTATTTCTTCCTGGTTCTATTTCTACCAAGTTTTGGTAGTTTGTGTGTCTTTAGGAATGAATCTATTTCTTCCAGATTGTCTAGTGCTGACGTATATCTGCTCATAATATGTTCTTATAATTGTTTGTATTTCTTTGGTGTTGGTTGTGATTTCTCCTTTTTCATTGATGATTTTATGAATTTGGGTCCTTTCTCTTTTCTTTTTGTTAAGTTTGGCCAAGGGTTTATCAATTTTATATATCTTTCAAAGAATCAGCTCCTAGTTTCATTGATTTGCTCTACTCTTCTTTTGTTTTCTATTTTGTTGATTTCTGCTCTGATCTTTATTATTTCTTTTCTTCTGCTTGGTTTAGGTTTTATCTCTTGTTCTTTCTCCAACTACTTTCGGTGTAGGGTTAGGTTATGTATTTGAGATCTTTCTTGTTTCTTAAGAAAGGCTTGTATTGCTATATATTTTCCTCTCAGGACCGCCTTTGCTGTGTTCCAGAGATTCTGAACAGTTTCTGTGTTTTCATTTTCATTTGTTTCCATGAATTTTTTTAATTGTTCTTTGATTTCCTGGTTAACCCATTCATTCTTCAGTAGGATGCTCTTTAGCCTCCATATATTTGAGTTCTTTACAACTTTCCCCTTGTGATTGAGTTCTAGTTTCATGGCATTGTGGTCTGAAAATATGCAGGGAATGATCCCAATCTTTTGGTATCGGTTGAGACCTGATTTGTGTCCCAGGATGTGATCTATTCTGGAGAATGTTCCATGTGCACTAGAGAAGAAAGTGTATTCTGTGGCTTTAGGATGGCATGTTCTCAATATATCTGTGATGTCCATCTGGTCCATTGTGTCATTTAGAGCCTTTATTTCCTTGTTGATCTTTTGCTTAGATCATCTGTCCATTTGGTGAGGGGGGTATTAAAGTCCCCTACTATTATTGTATTATTGTTGATGTGTCTTTGACTTTTTTTATTATTTGGTTCATATAATTGGCTGCTCGCACATTAGGGACATCGATATTTATAATTGTTAGATCTTCTTGTTGGATAGTCCCTTTAAGTATGATATAGTGTCCTTCTTCATCTCTTATTATATTCTTTGGCTTAAAATCTAATTTATCTGATATAAGGATTGCCATCCCAGTTTTCTTTTGATGTCCTTTAGCATGGTCAATTGTTTTCCACCCCCTCACTTTAAATCTGGAGGATGTCTTTCGGTCTAAGATGAGTTTCTTATAGACAGCATATTGATGGGTCTTGTTTTTTTATCCATTCTGATACTCTGTTTCTTTTGATTGGGGCATTTAGCTCATTTACATTCAGGATAACTATTGACAGATATAAATTTAGTGTCATTGTATTGCCTGCATGGTGACTGTTAACTGTGTATTGTCTCTCCTCTTTTCTGGTCTATGTTCCTTTTAGGCTCTCTCTTTGCTTAGAGGACCCCTTTCAATATTTCCTGTAGGGCTGGTTTGGTGTTTGTAAATTCCTTTAGATTTTGTTTGTCCTGGAAGCTTTTTATCTCTCCATCTATTTTCAGTGACAGCCTAGCTGGGTATCGTATTCTTGGCTGCATATTTTTCTCGTTTAGGGCTCTGAATATATCGTGCCTGACCTTTCTGGCCTGGCAGGTCTCTGTGGTGAGGTCTGCTGCCAATCTAACATTCCTGCCTCTGTATGTTACCGATTTCTTGTCTCGAGCTGCTTTCAGGATTTTCTCTTTGTCACTAAGACTTGTACGTTTTCCTATTAGATGACGGGGTGTAGACCTATTTTTATTGATTTTGAGGGAGTTCTCTGTGCCTCCTGGATTTTGATGTTTGTTCCCCTCAGCAGATTAGGATAATTCTCTACAATAATTTGTTCCAATATACCTTCCACCCCTTTCTCTCTTTCTTCTTCTTCTGGAATCCCAATTATTCTAATATTGTTGCATCTTATGGTATCACTTATCTCTCAAATTCTTCCCTCGTGGTTCAATAGTTGTTTGTCTCTCTTTTTCTCTGCTTCTTTATTCTTTGTCATTTGGTCTTCTATGTCACTAATTCTTTCTTCTGTCTCATTTATGCTGGCATTAAGATCCTCCATTTTTGTTTGAACCTCATTAATATCTTTTTTTATTTCATCTTGGTTAGATTTTATTTCTTTTATTTCTCCCGAAAGGGATTTTATTTCTCCCGAAAGGGATTCTTTAATCTCTTCCATGCTTTTTTCGAGCCCAGCTAGCAATTTGATAACTGTCATTTTGAACTCTATTTCCGACATATTACTGATGTCTGTATTAACTAGGTCTCTAGCCTTCAGTACTGTCTCTTGTTCTTTTTCTTGTGGTGAGTTTTTCCACCTTGTAATTTTATTAAGCTAAGAATAGATGAGTGAGAGAGAAGAGTACTCTGGAGTTCCATAGTTCTCACTGATTGATGAACTTGGGCTTGGCTCAATATTCTCACTGATCTTCTGGGGAGGGGCCTTTTCAACTTGGTTCTCAGATGTCTTTGCCTGAGGCGGAATTCCCCCGCCCTTGCCCAGGGAGGGGCCAAACAATTCGCTCAGTTTGCTCTCAGGAGTCTTTGTTCCCTGAGCGCTTTCCATACTGCCCTAGAGGTCGGGACTGCAAATGGCAGCTCCCAGTCTGGCCGATGGAGCTGAGCGCTGGTGTCCACGCTCCTCAGCGGGCCCTCAGAGGAAAGCAGTCAATCACTCCCGTCTTCTGGATCCCCGCCCAAGCTCCGAGCTCAGCCACCCGTGGCAGAGCGTTTCTATCTCCAGCGTGCGGCCTGGTCTGGAGTCTCCAAACCCAGCAGATTTCTTCTGCGCGCTCCCGTGCTGCTCCTCCTGGAGCAGGAAGGAGGGGGTCTCTCCAGAATACCTTATGTGGTCCCCCCTTGAAGGGTCGTGGCCAGTGTCCAGGGTAAGCCCCTGTTGAAAAGGTACTGCGCGGGTCTTTCTCTGCCGCTGGCTTCTCCGCCCTGATATCTGGTAGCTCTGCCACACTCAGACACTCCTGGTCTCTTTGTGATCTCGAGGGACCTGAAACCACTTTGTTTCTGGGAGGGCTAATCCTCCTGTTTAACCTCTGGAGCAGACTCTAAAAAGTTCCGATTTTGAGCTCCGTGGCTCTGTGGCTGCAGGTAGCCGGCCCCTCCCCCTGCGGTCTCTCTTCCCATCTCTTTGGAATCACTTTTCCAAACGTCCTACCTTTTGGAAAGTGGTCAATTTTCTGCTCCTAGAATTGCTCTTCTTCCTCTCTTCTCTCTCCTCTTGAGTATGCTGGATTTTAGAATGATTTGATAACTATCTAGATGAACTTCTGGATCCGACTCTATCTCAACCTCTTACTTCCCTGCCATCTTGCTCCTCCTCTAAGTACATAGTTTTGTACTACTTAAATTTCTCTGTTCCTATTTTCTCCTGTGTATTTTGAGTTATGTTTCTTAGTGGTTTCTCTAGGGATTACAATATGTATTTTAAATTATCACAATCTAGCTAAGGAAACTGTGAACTTATTTCTTAAAATTTGCAATAGAAAATTTTCCTAATACAGGTCATTCTCTTCCTCCTTTTTATGCTATTATTGTCATATATATTCCATCTATATATTTTGAAAACCTAAAACTACAGTGTTATAATTTCTTTACATGATCTCATATCTTTTAGAAAAGAGAAGAAATGGAAAAAAAAATACACACACACACACACACACACACACACACACATGCTTACCATTTCTGGTGTTCTTCATTTCTTACTGAGGATTTAATTTTTTTCTGGTATCATATTCATTCAGTTTGAAGGATATCCTTTAATATTTCTTGCAAGGCATGTCTGCTAGCAATTAATTCTCGGTCCTTGTCTATCTGGAATATTTTTATTTTTTCTTTCATTTTGAAGGATAACTGTTCTAGATAAGAAATTGTAAGTTGAGAATTGTTTTCAGCACTCTGTGTCATATCACTGCCTTGTGGCTTCCTTTGTCTCTGATGGGAAGTTAGCTATCAGTCTAATTCAGGTTATTTTGTATTGTTTATACTTGCTTTTCAGGCAGTGTTTACTTCTCTCCAAACTTGGGTATAGTCAGAATTTCTAGTTTCATATTTATATTTTCAACATATGAGTTTTGAAGTTTTATACCTACTTCCTTTCACCATTATGAAAGGCTGTATATACTTAGAAAACTTCCTTGAATAATACATATTTTTAATAATTACCAAAGGGCTTCTAGAAATGATTGGTTTATTTTGTAGCTTATATAGTCTTTCATAAGAATTTGTTGTCTAATTGATATACCTCACTACTCATTTCTTATTATTCTTGAGATTTCAGATATTTAACCAAGACTTGACTTTCAATCTTAACTGTGTATAATTTTTATTAATTCATTAAGCAAATATTAATTGGTCACTTTGTGTGTGCTAGAAATATGTCATAAAGTTTTTTCAACTAACAAAGTAACTGAGTAAATGTGCCGTATGCATAGTATCTTATAATTTATAGAAGAGTTTCACTATATCACTGAGATTATGGGAGAACATAAATGTCCTGCTTAAATTGGGTAATTTTTGATAATTTAATAAAGGTACTATGTACAAAGATATGGGTAGGGTTTAGGGAAATCTCGATGTCAATTTAGGTTCTTAGGCTGCTAACAGCAGAGAGCTATTACCACTCATAGACCTAAATGAAAAAGGAGAGACAGTAGTTACCAGGAGCCATTGACAAGGCTCAATGTAGAGGAATACTTGACAGGAGATAATGGTCTTTAGTGGAACAACACATCCAACAAGTTTTAACTAAGTAGTGAGTCAAGGGAGTAAGTAATCTAATTCACTTTTTCCCTGTCCTTCATCTTGGGCTGGTGACTTCCATTAACTGACCTCAACCAGAGGTTAGAGAAGAGGAAGCATTCCAAGGTGGTCAACCTTCTAGAGCACAAATCATGGAGGAGAAGTTGGAGAGTGGTTCTGGAAGAACAAATGGAAGATACTCAGCTCACTGACCTCATTCATTGTTAAATACAATTAATTCTTTCTATAAAAGTGTCTATCATATATGTCCTTTATTTCTGTTCTCATTATCACTGTCTTAGGATCTTTATCTTCCCATGATTACATGATAGAAATAATCTCTTCCTTCATATTCCCCACTGCTAGTTAAGCTGGGTTTTAGGCTTGAATCTTCTGATTTCAAATTCTTTTCCTCTTCTTCACCTCCACACACCCTTACATTTTTAAGAAATCAAAGAATTGAAGATTCTTTCTTTTGTTAACCTGAAATTGGAAAGGACAACAACAACAACAACAACAACAACAACAACAAAATACTTTTCCTGATTAACAGCTCTTCTAATTCTCATGTAGGTCTTCATCTTCGCATGTGAATTTTTTTTTATTTGATTATTTGCAAAAATTTTCAGTGAAAATATTAAATCCTATTTCTTAATAACCTTGGGTTTGAGGCCCAAATGGTAAAATAATTTTTCTAGGCCCGGATGTCCTTTAGTTGTTTTTGTTTAAAGAATTTGTATAGATTGAAATGCAGCTGCAAGTGTGTTAGTGATTTTCTGTTGCTTACTTGTCAAGATTTTTATTGTTTGGTTGAAAAATAGTATTTTAAAACCTGGCAGTATATTGACTAAAATAGAAGAGCACTTTGTGTAATTCTTTTTGAAAAACTACCTCTTTAAAAGACAAAGATTGCCATTGCTACTTGTATTCACATGTATTTCCAACAATAGATTTATTGACAGCTGTTAGATAAGGTTTAATTATTTACCTTCCACCATTTATTATGGTGTATACTTTTCTACATGAAGAGAGGCAGATTAGGCTCCAGTAAGTAAACACACAATATAGAAATGGCCTAGGTGTATGGGGAAGTGTTTGACCTTTTGATACTAGTCTGTAACAGGTGCAGAGTTTTTCTGGCTATTTATTTTTTGTTTTTATTTTTAATGAGCTCAATTTGAGAATGCAAGCCTGCCCCTTGAATCTAACATTTTATGGAGCTGCCTCAGGGTTAAGCCTCTGAGCTGGGAATGGACAGCTGAGCTAGATAGTCACTAAATTTTCCAATCTGTGTTTATAACTCAGTCTTTAGGAGCATAACTGAGGATGGCTCTTTCATTGATAGTCCTCCATTCTCAATCTCTTTGCATTTCTTCTCTTCCTTTGCATCCCTCCTCCTACTTCTTCCTCACCAGAAAAAAATTCTACTGGGGTTTTTGAGCTGGGATTGGCAAATAGTTACAAATTTGTTTCTTGTATCATTTCTGGCAAACTTATTACAAAGCAATCATGGCTTACACTCATGTACACTTCCTTTGGGACCAATAGTTGTAAATAAGGAGCTGCTTCAAGCTGACTGATAAGTTGTTCTGAAGATAGTGGTGCTTTTTAGCAGAATGTCTGACCTTTTATTATATTGCCTCAGGCCTAAGACCCTCAAGGTCTAGTTCTCATCTTAAAAGTCCTCTGTAGGAAAGCACAGTGTGTGACTTAAGAAGATCTTCAAATTGCTCAACAACTCTTTTTGTTCCTTTTTAAAAAATAATAATTATAATTATGCTGGGTAATCTCCCTATCATTTGCAAAATGGATTTTCCTTCTTCCAGTAACGGAATAATTTTTTATTGACTTTGGATGCAACATGTTGAATATTTTATGAAGACTAAATGTATAGGGCAGCAGAGGTAAAAGTACTTTAATATATATGGAGAGAAGTAACATTTTATGCAACTTGAAAATTACTTTGGGCCAATAAAACTCTCAAGGTTTATTATTTATTCTTGCATCAAGGTAATTGTCAGTTTTGATTTGAGTGGCTATGCAAAACTCCTACAATACATTTTTTTTTCTTCTCTGTTGCTATAAATATCTTGAACCACAAATGGAGAGTTTCAGGAAACTTCATTTCACCTTAGGGAATGTGGTTATAGACATTAAGAAGCCAAAATGAGATTTAACTAAGTCCACTTAGTAGAGCCTCTTTAGTGTTAAATACTTAAGAGTTTTTATAACATAAATATATTATATTATATATATTATATATATTTTATAACATACCTCCAAATCGTTTCAGAAGATTTGGACTATTATTTTCGAAGATGGGTTCAACCAAATTTTTTGTTAATTAGCTGTGCTTCTGATACTTACTCTGAGAAAGAAGGAAGCTTCATGGGTTTATAAATCTTTGGACAGGGACATCTAGGTGGCTCAATTGGTTAAGCGTCTGACACACAACCTCAGGGTTTTGAGATTGAGCCTCGTGTCAGGCTCCATGCTTAGTGCAGGGTTGGCTTGAGATTCTCTCTTTGCTTCTCCCTCTGCTCCTCCCCACTGTGCATGGGCACTCTCTCTCAAAATAAATAAGTAAACAAATCTTATACATCTCAGAACAGAATTGCAGTCAGGACAGCTATTTTTGTGTTTAGTAGATATGTGGCATTTTGTATCCACCTATGATGCAGCCTTTCCCCCCTTTTTCATAAAAATAATACGAACTATGTGCATTTCATTAGATATTTTTAAATCTCCATCACACCAAATTTCTACTAAAATACTTTTAGATACTCCTAGGACATTATTTTCAACTAGTCTTTACTATATCAAAAGGGATATTTCCTGGATTTAATGCTTTTTTCGTAGAAGTGAAATTTCAGTATTCTTCTAAATCATGAACTGTGATCTTGTGCAAAGAAAAACTTAGTGATTATTGAGTATTTTGAGGGAACCATGATATCTCAAACTTAACATTTTTTTTAAGTTATTTATTTATTTATTTATTTGAGAGAGAGGGAGAGAAAGACGGAGAGAGAGAGAGACAGCATGAGAGGGTAGAAAGTCAGAGGGAGAAGCAGACTCCCGGTGGAGCTGGGAACCTCGATCCCGGGACTTCAGGATGCTAACCTGAGCTGAAGGCAGTCGCTTAACTGAGTCGCCCAGGTGCCCCTCAAACTTAGCATTTCTAAAAAAATTTTCTTTCATACCTTTTTCTTTTCCTGTGCCTATTTCAGTTAATGCATCACTAATGTTCTGAGTCACCAAGCTGGAACTCTCAGTCACCCTAAATTAGTCCCTTACTCCCTTTGAGACTGATACAAGTTGATGTGGCTGGCTGGATGTTGTATGTTCATACGCTTCCCCTACTGATAACAGATTACATTCCTTTGACTTAGGGGGTCAGCAGATAACTGGGGTGGGTTATGACAATCTGGCCAGTAGATTGGTTGATGAGGTGGGCATATGGCCCATGTGTGGACCAATCAGAATCAGAAAGAATTTAAAGAGTTTTTCATTTTATTTTTTTAAATATTGTAAATATAGAGAGAAGCACTTTCTTGCTTTTAGGGTCATGTAGCTGGAAGAACATGATTTGGGGCTTTCTATGGCCATGCTACTTGTTCATATGGTGTAAGCTTATCTACAATAGAAGAAAATTAAGTGAACAAATATTAATGAGAGTGGGAGAAAGAATGCAAACAGCATTTAAATTGCCTGTGCCAAACTTTGTGAGCCTTAGAGTTCAGTACTGGTTTCTGATGTTTTTCTTTTGCTTCTATAAGCTTCTGTTTTTTCTTTACAGTAACTGTAGTTGAGTTTCTATTACTTTCAGCTCAGAAAGACCTTCTTTTCTATTTATTCAATCAAAACGATAGGTGTGTTATACTTTATAAATCTATTGACATCCTCTTCTTTTTATTCACATTACAACCGCTTTGGTTTTGTTCTCTATCATCTCATACTTGGAATCCACTTGTCAATCTGTCTAGCCACACCCTGTCAGTTACCCTACTGAATACAGTTTCAGTATTGAAACTGAGCTATAATTGACATTTTAATATATCACTTTCCTGTTTAATTTTTTTTTAATGTCACCTCTGTCCAAATTTTTAGCCTGGCTTAAAAGGTCCATTAAAATATGACTACCTCATCTCCCATATTCTATATATTCTGTACTCTAACCACACCAAAATATTGCCACTTTTTAATTATGCCAATCTATTTGACATATTTGTGATTTTGCACACATTTTCTCCTTTGCCTAGAATCTTATTTTTCCCCAAATTTTAGCCATAACAATCTGATAAACTTCTGTTAACCTTTAAATCTCAAATGCTTTACACATAGAATTAATTATTCTCCCCGTGGTGTCATTTTACTTATATTATTGTATTTATATTAATTTCCTTATATGTCTCTCTCACAGTCTCCACCAACCTCTAGTTTATCAGCTATGAGTCTCTGTCTTATTCCTCATTATGTTCCCAGCATTTGGTAGGATACTTAGTTTCATTTCTCACTTATACATCATCTATCTGGAGTGCATAGACTGTTCAGCAAATTGTTCGGCAAATATTTACTTTACCTTCCTAGTGTAGAAGGGGTATAGTTCTCTACTCCTTTGATTTTGGACTTGGTCACTTGATGTTCTTTGGTACATGGAATTTCAATGGCCATGACTCTGGCAGAGGCTTTAAATGTGCTTTGTGTAATTTGGCTTCGTCTTAGCATGTTGCTGATTTGCTATGAGAAGAGATGGATGATAGATATATGGAACATACCTTTATTTGAACAGCCTAGATTTAAGCCCAGCCTTCCTGCAACCTAAAGTAGAACTGCCCTAGCCCAATGAAAATCAGACAGAGTCAACCTGCAAGTCTATGAGCTTAAGAATAAATGCTTATTGGGGGAGAGGGAAGATGGTGGAGGAGTAGGGGACCCTCATTTCATCTTGTCCCTTTAATTCAACTAAATAGCTATCAAATCATTCTGAACACCTGTGAACTCAACCTGAGATATAAGAAAAAATTGGTGCAATTCTTTTTTTAAAAATGATTTTATTTTTATAGTTGTCAGAGTCAGGCCATAGGCAGTGGGAGAGGCAGGCCGAGGCAAAGGGAGAAGTAGGCTCGGTGCTGAGCGAGGAACCTGATGCAGCACTTGTTCCCAGGACCCTGGAATCATGACTTGAGCCAAAGGCAGATGCTTAAGCGACTGAGCTACCCAGGCATCCTAGAATTTCTGCAATTCTACAATAGAAAAACAACCACTTTTTGCAAGGCAGGAGGTATAGAGCATGAATCTGAGGGGATATATTGGAAGATAAACCATGGGGAATGGGAGATTCCTTAAGCCGGCTACTGAAAGTGATTTAGCAGCAGATTGCCAAATCAAAAGTTTCAGAAGTCTGCTCCAGTGAGGGACGTCCCTTCTGGAAAGGTGCTCAGGTGGTGACAAGGAACAGAATCCTAGGTGGGATTCTGTGTTCTCAGGACCCCTAGGGTCACGGAAAGAACAGGGGTTCCTGAATGTGGCAGAGTTCCTAAACATTGGAGCAGGGAAGCTGGCTGCAATCAGCGAGCCCAGGAGTGGGCTTTCAGCTCCATGTTGCCATAAACCACGAACCACAGCACAATCTGGCTACTGCTCTTGGAGCAGGGTCCAGCAAGCGGAAGAACCAGGAGGAGACCCTCCTCCTTTCCCCAGGAGGAGCAGCACTGTATGTGCTGCAGGATTCTACAAAGTTTGGAGACTCCAAACAAGGTTGCATGCCTCAGATATAAACACTTGCTGGGTGAACACAGTGCAGTGAGATCACAGGCTGGGTGAGCTCAACCTGGGTGAACACAGTGCAGTGAGATCACAGGCTGGGTGAACTCAGCCTGGGTGAACACAGTGCAGTCAGAGACAAAAGTGATTGACTGCTTTTGACTGAGTGTGCACTGATGAGTGGGAGCTGTGATCCTGCAGCTCCAGGACTAGAGATTGGGGCACCGCCATTTTTATTTTCATGCTCTAAAGTGGCATGTAAAGTCTTAAGGGAACAAAAGCCACACAGAGCAACCTGGAGGCACTTACAGTGAGCCTGGCCCCTTGGCAAGAGCGGTGCAACTCTGCCCAGGCAAAGACACCTGAGAATCAGTGCAACGAACCCCTCCCTGAGAAGACCAGTAGGAATATCTAGCTAATACCAAATTTGTGGATCCCACAGAACTGAAAAAATTCCAGTGCAATGAGAAAATATTATATAGAATTTGAGGTTTTTTTCTCATGATTCTTTAGTCTTTCAGTTTTAAGCTTCCTTTTTCTTTTCTCTTTTATTCCTTTTCAACTAGTTTCTTATTTTTGTCAACTCTTTTTTAAAAATTCTTTTAAATTTTTCATTTTATATTTACATTTTATATATATTTTCATTTTTGGCTTCCTTTCATTGTATTGAATTTTATTTTTGTATATGTTTGTTTCTTTACTATTTTGGGATCTTGTGTTTTCTAACAGAACAAAATATACCCAGGATTTGGTGTATCACCCTGTTCTGTCCACCTGTTTGCTTATATTCTTTCTTTTTTTCCCTTTTTATTGCTTTTTTGGTTTCTGATCTCTTCTGATTTGTGTCTATTTTGTTGGGGTTGTGTTGGTATTGATATTTTTGTATTTTGTTCTCTTATTCATCTGTTCTTTGGACAAAATGACAGGATGGAAAAATCCCCAGAAAAAAAGAACAATTGGCAGTACTAACTGACAGAGACTTATTTAATATGGGTTTTAGTAAAATGCCAGAGCTAGAATTCAGAATAACGATTATAAAGATACTAGCTTGGCTTGAAAAAAGCATAGAAGAAAATAGAGAATCCCTTTATGGAGAAATAAAAAAAACCCAATATCTATTCAGGTCAAAATCAAGAGGGTTATTAATGAGATGGAATAAAAAATGGAGACTCTTACTGCTAGGATAAATGAGGTGAAAGAGAGATTCAGTGCCATAGAAGATAAAATTATGGAGAATAAAAAACTGAAGAAAAGAGAAATAAGAAACTCCTGGATCATGAGGGGAGGATTTGAGAAATCAGTGATACCATAAAGCAAAACATTATAATAATTGAGGTCCCAGAAGAAGAGGAAAGAGCATGTGAGAGAGGGCTTAGGTATATTTGAACAAATTATAGCTGAGAACTTTTCTAATCTGGGTAAGGAGACAGGCATTCAAGTCCAGGAGGCACAATGAACCCTTCTCAAAATCAATTAAAATAGATCAACACCCTAACATATAATAGTGAAGCTTGTGAATTTCAGAGATAGAGAAAATCCCGAAAGCAGCTTGGAACTAGAGGTCCTTATCTTATAGAGGTAGAAACGTAAGGCTGGCAGCAGACCTATCCACAGAGACCTGGCAGGCTAGAAAGGACTGTCATGATATATTCAAGGTGCTAAGTGAGAAAAATATGCAGCCAAGAGTACTTTATCCAGCAAGACTTCATTCAGAATTAGGAGATAAAGAGCTTTCAGGACAAACAGAAATTAAAAGAATTTGTGATCACTAAACCAACCCTGAAAGAAATATTAAAGGGGATCCTTTAAGTGAAGAGAGAGCCCAAAAGTAACGTAGACCAGAAAGGAACAGAGACCATATACAGAAACAATGACTTTACAGGTAATGTAATGACACTAAATTCATATCTTTCAATAGTTACTCTGAATGTAAATGGGCTAAATGCTCAAATCTAAAGACACATATTGTTAGAATGTTTATGCTCTCCAGAGCAATATATACATTCAGTACAATCCCTATCAAAATACCATTGACATTTTTCACAGAGCTGGAACAAATTATCCTAAAATCTGTATGGAACCAGAAAAGCCCCCAAATAGCCAAAGGAATGTTGAAAAAGAAAACCATAAAGCATTTTTAATCTTTGAAGTAGAATAACTTTGAAAGTTTCACCCAATCTTCAAATCTCTATTTTTACTATCAGTGTATGATGAGATATAAAGTATTAATTATTCATCATGTATTTAATGTTTAATTGCTGGCTAATAGCTCATAATATATTTTGAGGAAAGCATATTTGTTGGGAAAATCAATTCCTGTACATGAGGATGAAAATATGCTCTCAACCTTAGGAGTCAGAGTATAAATCTCTTCATTTCTTAAGTCACAGCAGCTTATGGTTGGAAGCAAGCACTGTTTTAAGTTTCATATGACCTTGTAACTTATATAATTTCAGATTCTTCTTTAAAAATTTTTTTTCTTACAAAATTATGAATGTATGGGGTGCCTATGTGACTCCGTTGGGTGTTTGACTCTTGATTTTTGACTAGGGTCATGATCTCAGGGTCGTGAGATTAGGCCTGAGTTGGGCTATGCCCTCAGTGTGGAGTCTGCTTGGGATTCTCTCTCTCCCTCTGCCCTTTCCCCTGCTTACCATCTCTCCCTCTCTCTCAAAATAAATAAGTAAATAAGATTTTTGAAAAATATCTAAAAATTTATGAATATAAAATTACATCTCCATAATAAAAATGGGGATTACAATATACTACTGGCATCTTGGGGATTCAAGTCACCTTATGCAGAAAGCTCTTTAGGCTGTTTACAAGAAATGCTTCAAAAAGTGCAGCCTTGCTTTCTTTTCCTATCATAAATATCTGCAATTCCTGAACCTTGAAACTTAAGCATTATTTGCTTCTCAGTAAATTTATCTCTAGTTAGAAGGAAACTTTGGTTGTGTAGTTAAACTTGCCCAGTTGTCATTCAACCCTTACTTCAAGTTTTGTACTGATGATAAATTCACATTTAAGCTGGTTTTACTGTTCTTTAATGAAAAAAAATCATCATTACTATTTTTCATAAATGTGACTGGTTTGCCCCTTCTTTCCCATGAAAGTTAATGAAACATTTAAATAAAAATTTCAAGTGGGGAAGAAGGATATATCCCTTAGCAAACACCTGTGAATTCTTAATATACTATTTCTTTTCATTGCTTCACAAGTCCCCTTCAATTCCTGCTTGACCTATTGCAATATATTCCAGTGTATTATCACTGCTTCTGTCTCAAGCTTTATTCAAGTCTCTCATTTTCTCTTTATACTACCCCAGATTTCACAAAATGAAATTTTTTTACTACTTCTTTTGCTTAAAATCCTCCAAGGGTCCCCATTTCCTTACACTAATCTTACCTCTTCAACCTTATGTCCTAGCATTCCTTACATTATTAGACCTTGGTCATATTGACAATTCCCTGGCCTAGCCTTCCTATCTCATTGCTCTGTGCTCTTCCATGTGATGTTCATTCTGCCTTCTCCCATTTGACATCTTGAAGGCCCCTATTCCTCTTTCATATACAACTCACGTGTCACTTCTTTTGACTGTTTGCCAGCCTTGCAACCTCAAATAGGGTTAGGCGTTTCACTTCCATGTCCTTATAAGAGTTTTTGCATATTTAGACTATGATTCTTAATCTGTTTTATAATAACTACTTTTTGTTAGTTGCCATCATTTTATTGGCAGCCTTTTATTCCAGCTCACTACTTCCATTCACTGGAAATGTTCTTACCCTTCTGCCTGTATCATCTCATTTAATTCTTACAACATCTTTATGGGTTTACAGTTGGAACATTTGAGGTACAGTCTTTAGTCTTAAGGACACACAGCTAGTAAGGAATAGAGCTGTGAATCCAGGCAGTCTCATTCTAGAGTTTGTGTTTGTAGTCACTATTCTATACCAACAAATTGGAATCTCTAGTGAATAGCAGAATCCCTGCTACATAGTAAGTGCTTAATAAATACTTGGTGATTGAACCAAAGGGACACAAGATTTCTTTAGCTTCTTTTGGTAGCCAAAATGTATTGCCACATTGTTGTATTTGTATATACTTATTGCTAGTATATCTATTGGTTTTGTCCTTTGGTGGGTGTATTTCTTAGCATATTCACCCAATCACTATGAATTTTTCATTTTTTCAAGTTTTTTCTTATTTTCAGTCTTTGTTGGGAAAAGAGCTAATTATGATTCTGTATTGTTGGTTATTTAGACACTGCAATATAACAATATGACTATAGTGATTTCTGTCCATATGTCTTTATAGTCTTTTGAACAGGTAAACCCATAGCTTTAAAAACCTCCTTTTTAAACTGGTGGGCCACAGCAATTTAAACTGGCGGGCCACAGCAACTTCTTGCAAGATATGTCTGTAAAGCCAAGGGAAACATAAGCAAAAACGAACTATTGGGAATTCATCAAAACAAAAAGCTTCTGCATGGCAAAGGAAACAGTGATACTAAAAAGCAACCTTTGGAATGGAGTAAGATATTTGCAAATGACAAAACAGATAAAGGCCTGGTATCCAAGATCTATGAAGAACTTATTGAACTCAGTACCAAAAAACAAATAATCCAGTCAAGAAATGGGCAGAAGACATGAACAGAAACTTCTGTAAAGAAGACATACAAATAGCCAACAGATATGAAAAAATGCTCCATAGCACTTGGCATCAGGGAAATAAATTTCAAAACCACAATGAATTTCCACCTTACACCAGTTGAAATGGCTAAAACGAACAAGACAGGGAACAACAAATATTGGGAAGGATGTGGAGAAAGGGGAACCCTCTTACACTGTTGGTGGGAATGCAAACTGATATAGCCACTCTGGAAAACAGTATGAAGGTTCCTTTAAAAGTCGAAAATAGAACTACCCTATGCCCCAGTAATTGCACTACTGGGTATTTACCCCAGAGATACAGATGCAGTGATCCAGAGGGCTACTTGCACCCCAGTGTTCATAGTAGCAATTTCCACAATAGCCGAACTGTGGAAGGAGCCGAGATATCCTTCAACATATGAATGGATTAATATGATTTGGTTCATATGTACAATGCAATATTACTTAGTCACTGAAAAGGATGAATACCTACCATTTACATTGACATGGATTGAACTATAGGGTATTATGCTAAGTGAAAAAAAGTCAGCCAGAGAAAGACAATTATCATATGGTTTCACTCATATGTGGAATGTAAGAATTAGCACAGTGGGTGATAATGGAAGGGAGGGAAAACTGAGTGGGAAGAAAGCAGAGAGGGAGACAAACCATGAGACTCTTTACTCTAGGAAACAAATTGAGGGTTGTGGAAGGGGAGGTGGGTGGGGGGATGGGGTAACTCAGTGATGGACATTAAGGAGGGCACATGATGTGATGAGCACTGGGTGTTATACACAACTAATGGACATTGCATCAAAAACTAATGAAGTACTATATGTTGGCTAATTGAATTTAAATAAAAGAAAAGAAAAAAAAGTAAAAAAATATACTCGTCGTCCAAGATCACAAACATGTTTCCAAGAAGAAGTGGATTTACCCAGCAGAGGAAGATTAACTCCTTGAGGGAAGCAGGCACCGTTTGGAAAATTGCCCTATGCAGATCCCTGAATGATATACAGAAAGACATTTCTCTCACATGAATGATCACTTTGTTTTCTGAGAGGATCTTCCCCATCCAGCTAGTTAAATCAGTGTGGTTACTTTTCTATAGCAGGTAAAATTTTGGAAATTAATAGACTGGACAGGATGGGAAAGTCATATGACCTTTGCTAATTTTCCAGTGTAATGAAGTTATTTTTTTTTTCTATTTTTAAGGGCTCCTCTTCTTTCTTTCATATTTCAGAGATACTAGTGTGATTCGGGGTTCCTTCTTTCAGAGAATCACATAACTGAAAGAGGCTACCGAGGGTCAGTTCTAAGGACCCTGAATCTCAAGGTGCCAGGTCCAGTGGGCATTTTATTTTATTTTTTAATTAAAAAAAATGTTTTTTGAGAGTGAGAGTGAGAATGAGTGGGGGGAGGGCAGAGGGAAAGGAAGAGGGGGGAGGGCAGAGGGAAAGAAAGAGGGGGGAGGGCAGAGGGACAAAGAGAGAGAGAGAGAGAGAGAGAATTTCAAGCAGGCTACTTGCTCAGTGCAGTGTGCTACCTGAGTCTCAATCTCAGGAACCTGAGATCATGACCTGAGCCCGCATCAAAGGTCAGACTCTTAGGGGCACCTGGGTGGCTCATTTGGTTAACTGGCTGCCTTTGGCTCAAGTCATGATCCCAGGATCCTAGGATGGTGCCCCACATTGGGCTCCCTGCCTGGTCTCCCTCTCCCTCTGCCTGCTGCTCTGCCTACTTGTGCTCTCTCTTTCTGTCAAATGAATAAATAAAATCTTAAAAAAAAAAGAGAGAGAGAGAGAGGGAGATTTAACCGACTGATCTATCCAAGTGACCTCCAGTGGCAGAATATACTTATATATTGATTTTTGTCTTCTTCATTGATAATTTAGATGGTTTTCAGTTTAAAATGTCTTGTGTAAAATAAAAGATCTGAATTAAAAAAAACAAGAAAACAGTCCTTTAGAAAGTAGAGGAATACATTTTTGCATATAGTTTTTTCTTTTCTGAAATCAGAAAGCTTACAGGTTTCTCTGTAAGGAGAAGTTTTTTGGGGTAGGGAATTGGAGAACTCCTTTATATTCTTGGAAAAAAGAAAATACAGGAAAATAAAGAAGAAAAATAAGCACCTCATTGTTCTGGAAAATAAAGTAAAATGGATATCAAGGTTTTACATAAAGAAAATAAACCAACATCTTAAGGCCAAGTATAAATGTTACTTAAGTTGACTGACTTCTCAAGATAACTTTCAGTGGAGAAACACAGAAAAATAAAATAAATTTCACAGTTTTAAATATCCATTATTGAAGATTTTTTTATGGCTTTTATTTTCCACCAGCTTATGTTTCACTATTATAGATATAACAATAACTCACTTTTGCACAGCATCTTATGATTTCCTCTTGGAATTTCCCCATCATAACACTTGATGCTTGGGTCGAAATGATCCACTCATGTGATTATTTCTCCAGCTTGTTTATAAACTCCATGAAGACAAGTACTTATTTATTCATGTTTGTATTTCCAGTTCCCAGCAAGAGTTTAGCTTTGAAATAGACCTTCAAAATTATGTCACAATAACTGCCATTTATATTACTTAATAATTTTGGGAATTTGCTCTAATTTATATATTTCTTCCACAGATATTTATTGAGTACCCAGTTTGGGCTAGATAGTAGTACTGAGGATATAACAGTAAGCAAACAGAAAATATTCCTGAGCTTACATTTTTACTAGACGGGACAAAAACAAACAATAGTCATTAAAATTAAGTAACTTTTATGGTATAAATGAATATGGTGAAACTGTGAGAAAATTTAGGATAAGCGAGACGAATGAGGAATATGGTAAAATATTAAAAACAGTGGTCAAGTTGGCCTCATTGAAGAAAGGAGATTTGAGCAATAACTTGAATGATGTTAGAGAGTTATCCATGTGAAAATGTGGCAAAAGAAATTTAGGAATAGGGAATAGCCATTGACAATCCCTTAAAACTGAATGTGCCTGAGAAATAAGAGGAATAATAAGGAGGTCAAGTGGTATTAGAACAACAGGAGATAAGACCAGACAGTTGAAAGGGAGATAGATGACACAGAATCTTTTTTATTATTTGTTTGTTTGTTTGTTTGTTTGTTATTTTAGAGGGAAGGAGAGAGAGGGAGAGGATGTGAGCAACAGGAGGGGCAGAGGGAAAGAATCCTCAAGCAGACTCCTAGTTGAGAGTGGAGCAGGACAGAGGATAGGGGAGTCTCCATCCCAGGACCCTGAGATAATGACCTGATCTGAAATCAAGAGTCAGATGCTTAGTTGAGCCACCCAGGCCCTCCTCATGTAGAATCTTTTAGAAACTTCAGATTTACTCTGAAATAAATGCTAAACCTCTTTTGACCAAGGTGTGACATGATCTCTTTATGTTTTGGGAAGATTACTTTGGATATTGTGTTGAAAATAGATGATAGGGAAGCAGACAAGGAGACCAATTACAAACAATCCAGGTGGGAGAATATAGTGGCTTGGTTCAAAGTGATGCCTGTATGAGTAATGAAAAGTGTTTGAATTATAGATATACTTGAAAGGATTCTTTGATGGATATACTTAGTTATTAAGTATGATATTAAGAGTTAATATCTTAACTCTTAGATATTAAAGGTTAAAGGTTACTCCAATACTTTTGGGCTTAAGCATTGGCTATGTAATTTATGTACATAATCTCATTTGACAATAATACTACCACGAAAATATTTTATGTTTTACAGACAAGAAAACTGTCGTCAAAAGCAGTTAAATTTGCCCAGAGTTCAAAACTAGTAAGGAGTGGTGCTAGGACTCCAATCTATTTCTCTCTAAGCCTGAGGCTTTTGATCTTTTCAATACATAAGAGCAGATAAGATGGTCTTCCTAAAATTTTTAGTTGTCGTCTTATGCTGTGGTTTTATCTTTTAAATTCCCACGTCATTTTAATGAGTGACCTCTTCCCAAAATGAAACATTAATATAAAAAGTAGTTTAAGTAGTTTAACTCTTAGTGTTTTTTGTTTTATTTATTTTGGGACTCGTTTGTTGGGTGCATTTATACTCGTACTTGTTTTGTCTTGTCGGATTGCTCTTTTTTCATTATAAAGCATTCTCCTTTGTCTCTAACAACTTTTGTCTTGACGTTTATTTTTCTGATATTAGTATGGGTATTCCAGTTTTCTTTTGTTGTGTTTTGTATGTTGATTTTCTTTCTTTCTCTCAACCTAGTTGTGAGTTTGTATCTAAAGTGCATCTCTGGACTCCCCAGTGGTTCAGATGGTTAAGTGTCTGCCTTCACTCAGGTTTTGGTCTCTGGGTTCTGGGATCAATCCCTGGATCAGGCTCCTGGCTCAGCAGGGAGTCTGCCTCTCTCTCTCTCTCTCTCTCTCTCCCACCCCTGCTCATGCTGTCTCTTTCTCTGTCTCAAATGAATAAATAAAAAGTTCTTAAAAAAATAAAGTACATCTCTTGCAGAAAGCATATGTTTGGTTCATTAAAAAAAAACAACAACAACAAAAAACCTATTCTGACATTTTCTGCCTAGTGTTTAAGCTTTTTACATTTATTGTAACTTTTGAGAAGCTAAGATTATTTTGCTGCCACTTTCAATATGTTTTATATCTTTCCCCATCTATTCCTCCATTATTGCCTTCTTTGTGTTTAATAGATATTATCTAGTGTACCATTTTAATTACTTTCTTACTGATTTTACTATATTTTTTGATTTTACTATATTTTAAAATTTCTTTCCTTAATTGCCCTGAGGATTAAAATGAACTTAATTTAATTGGTAACAGCATAGTTCTAATTTATACTAAGTTAATTTCAATAATGTATATATATAGTATACATATATTTATTATTATACAAACTACATCTGGATAGATTATATATACTCCATATAGACTTTTAATGATTACTTTATGTGATTGTCCTTTATATTAGTAGGAGAAAAACATCTACAATTGTAAAATGTTTATACAATCTTTTATTATGTAGTTATTTTTACTGATGCTTTTTATTTCTTCATGTGGATTTCAGTTATGCTATAGTGTTCTTTCATTTTAGCCAGAAGGATATCTGGTAGTATTTTTGTAGAGCAGATTTTTAAATCTGATAATGTCTTATCTTTCTCACTTATGAAGGATATTTTTTGCTGGTTATCAACTTCTTGTTTGACAATGTTTTCCTTCAGCACTTTGTGTTATTCCACTGCCTTATGACTTCCATTATTCATGATGATAAATCAACCATTAATCTTATTGTGGATTCATTGTAAGTGATGAGTTGCTTCTGTGTTGCTGAGTTAAAGATTCTTTTTGTCTTTGTCTTTTGACAGTTTATAGTATGTTTAAGTGTGGATCACACTTTTTTCATAGGTGGAAAAAGGAAGTGTTTAATCTGTTAAAAAATAATGAAATTTTAGGCTACTTGTGTCTTGTTGGCTCTGGCTTTTTATTCCCATCTAACAATGTCTGCTTTTTATTGAGATACTTACTCTATTCATATATCTGTTCTATTTAATGTAATTATTGATATATTGGACTTAAATGAACTATCTTGTTATTTTCTTATTGCCCCTTCTGTTTCTATTACTTTGTTACTGTTTTACTGAATTCATAAAAAAAAAAAAAACCTTTTCTTTGGATTCTTAGTAAAATTATTTTATATTTATTTTAATGACTGCTCTAAAACAATATTCATTCATAATTTATTAAACTTTTAAAATATTTTGTTTAAAAATTTATTTTATAATTTTAGGTATTTGTTACAACTGATGAACTTACATTGACACATCATAATCAGGCAAAGTCCATAGTTTACATTAGGGTTCACTCTTGGTATTTTATATTCTATTGTTATGGATAAATATATAACTACACATTTCCATTATTATGGTCATACAGAATATTTTCAGGGCCCTATATATTCTCTGTTTCCAGCTTATTAATTTCTCTTCTTTCCAACCTCTGATCTCCATAGCTTTGCCTTTTCCAGAATGTCATATGGTTAGAATTATACCATATATGGCCTTTTTAGATGAGTAACTTTTGCTTATTAGTATTTAATTTTTTTCATGTCTTTTAGATGTCTCAATAACTTATCAAACCATTTTTAGGGTTTTTATTTTACCACTTCAAATTTAATACTTCACACGTGATATCTTAAACTTGTAATTACTACTTCCTTTATTATCTCAAAGTTCTTCCTACTTCCTACTTTCTATCTCACAAATTTGTAGTTACTTCATATCAGTCTAATTCTATTTATAATTTCAATTCTTGTTGCTATTTTGTCATACATTTTGCTTCTCTGTACTTTGTAAACTGGCTTTACCAGTTTTATAAGTTTGAACCATTACCTTGTAAGAAAATTATGAGACAAATAAAAGTAGTCTTTTAGATTTATACACTTATTTGGGATTTTTTAAAAAAAGATTTTATTTATTTATTTGACAGGGAGTAAGATAGTGACAGCAGGAATAGAACCAGTGGGAGTGGGAGAGGGCGAAGCAGCCTTCCCACCAAGCCAGGAGTCCAATGCAGGACTCAATCCCAGGAACCTGGGATCATGACCTGAGCCAAAGATAGGTGCTTAACCACTGAGCCACCCAGGCACCCCACTTATTTGATATTTTAAATGATGTTTTATTCTTATTGGTACTAGCTCTATGTAATATAATTTACCCTCTTTTAGCTTTGTCCATTACCAAAGGACAGGTCTTTTGGTAATGAATTCTCTGATTTTTTTGTTCATCTGAGAATGTTTTATTTTACTGTCATTTTTAAGTATGTTTTCACTGGATATTGAATTCTGGGTTGAGATTTTTTTCTTTCATCATTTAGAGCTGTTCTTTCTGAGAAGTTGTATGGTTACTGTTAGAGTCAATGGTTAATCTTGCTGTCGTTCACATTTATGTTTTATGACTTTTCTTCTTGCTTTTAAGATTTTCTGTTTCTTTTTGATTTTTATGAATTCAACTATTGTGTACTTAGACTGGTTTTTCTATTTCTTCTACGTAAGGCTTCTTGAGTTTCTTTTTTTTTTAAGGCTTCTTAAGATTCTAAGGTATCTAAGTTATTTTTTAATTTATGTTTGAGAAATTTTTAGCATTATTAAAAACAATTTTTTCTTCTATCTACTCAGTCTCTTCTAAGACCCGTTTACATGTGTTGTAGACCACTTATTATTCCATAAGTTTCTAGGCTTCGGTTAATTTTTCTTCAATTTTCTTTCAGTTCTTCAGATCACATGATTTTTTATTGACTTATCTCCAAATTCATTGACTGTTCATCATCTCTAACCTAAAGTTAAGTCCATCCACTTAGTTTTTTATTTCAAGTATTGTGTTTTACTTAAAGAATTTTTGTGTGGTCTTTTAGGCATTTTTATTTTAGAAATTCCATATTTTTTAAATATGAAAATTATATTTTTAATTCTATTAACATGTTTTTGTTCTTTGAGAATATTTATAATAATCAATTTAAAGGGTTTTCTTCTTCTAAATAGTACAACTGATGTTAGTGTGGATTTATATTGTTTCCCTTCACCCTTTTGATTATGGGTGATATATATCTTTGTGTGTCTCATAACTTTTGATTGTACAATGGACAGAATGGAAGATGCATTTTAGAGAGTGGATTCTGTTATCTTTTTGAGTGCATTAGTGTTTATTTTAGAAGGCAGTTCATACTGTCTTTTTGAGTCTATTAGTGTTTATTGTAGAAGGCAGTTCATTTCCTTATCAATTCAAGACTGATTTCCTTAAACTTCTATATGCATGGTTTTAAATTTCACTGATACAGAGCTGATGGAAAACCTAGGTATTTCCAAACTATTCTAACTTGGCCCCAAACTTTGTCTCTTTTGGAGATTTATTGGGGCTTGGTTTTCAGTTTTATTAGAGAAAATACAGAATACTTCATCCTCACAACATGGTTTTTATTGCTAAGGGCTATCCCTGTTGGTATCTCAGCTGGGTCTTATACCTGTACTCCCCACACCCTACTACCCAGCATAGTTTCATCTCTTGTGTATCTGTTTTGTTTTCAACATTGTAGTATGTTATATATGATAAAACTAATGGAGTTTCACTATGTGCATGTGCCTGCCTAGCTTTGAGCCATAGACTTACAGGAAATGATCTCAGAGTTTTCTGGCATACCTATTCACTACCCACCACCACCATGTATAGTTTTCTACTGTCTGATGACCTACTCCACAGATTTCACCTCCTTCAACATACTATTGTGGGAGTTCATCTTGTGAATGTCTCTTTTCTCAGGGATTGCTGTATTATGTTTATTTTTTAATGTCCAGAAAGAGTTGTTTCATATATTTTACCTGCTTTATAATGCTTTACAAGGGTGCTGATCTCTTAATGGTTACTCCAAAATAGCTTAACTAAAAGTATAGATTTTTTTCCTGTCAAATATTTTTTCTGCTTTTATTGATACAACGTATTTGTTTCTCATTTTGTTAAAATGAGTATTTTAACAGGATTGCTGATTTTTTTAGTTGGTTGTGTTCTTATAAGAAATTACATATTTTGAGGAGGGGATAAGATGGTGGAGCAGTAGGGGACCCTATTTCAACCGGGCCTCTGAATTGAGCTGGATATCTACCAGAGCACTCAGAAAGCCCAAGAAATCAGCCGGAGATGTAAGATTATACACTACTTCATCTCTACAGAGGCAGAGAATCATCAGCTGAGAGGTACAAGGACAGAAATGGAATTATACAGAAACATATTGGAGGATAAACAGAAGGGGGAAGGAGACACCAGACTTGAGCCATTGGAAATTAATATCCCACTGCCAAAGTGCCCTGTACTTGGGGACCATTGATACCTTGAAGACAGGTGGCTGTGAGATGGGAAGGGACTGATAATAGCACTCAAACAGATCAAAGGGTCTTAAGGGACGATTGCTGGGACCCTGGTGCAGACCTCAGCCCAAGTTCTCGGGACTGGCAAACACTAGGCTAGGCTCACTCAGACGGGTATCGCTCATGTTTGTGGTGGAACGGCAGGTAGAGAGACAACAGGGGCCTCAGTTGACCCTGGGGTGCATACTGCCTGTGAGAGGCTGCAGTATTCAACAGGGCTTGCAGAAGGGGGGGGCTGTGTGTTCTAGATGATTCAAAGAAGAGCAGTCTGTGGCTTCTATCTGAGTCAGAGGTCTGGATGCAGTTTATTTAGCTCCGATCCTCCAAAAAGGCATGAAAAGCTGAAAAGCTGCCAGAGAACAAGAGCCTCCAGAGAACAAAAACCCCCCCAAAACTTGTTTCTACTGATCCCAGCCCCTTGATAGGGGCAGGCAACTCTGCCCATGCAGGATAGACTGAAAAAACAACGTGACAGGCCCCTACCCCAGAATTCAAGCTGAAAGAATAAGGACATGAACCACAACGTCCCCATAAAATTGTAAAACCCCAAGACCAGAGGAGAACAGTATATTAAACTGGTATTACCTCAGAGCCTAGATATTTATTAGATATAACTTCTCTCTCTCTCTTTTAATTCTTTCCAATGATTCTTGTTTTGTTATTTTTTTATTCTCCTTTCAACTAGATGTTTAATACAACATATTCCATAGTAACTTTTTAACTGGAACTTTTTCATACATATACTTTTTTTTAATCTATCATCTATCTATGTATCTATCTATAATAAACTTCAGTGTAGTCTTTTTTCCCTATTAAATACTACCTTTCTATATATACCATTTTTAATTTTTCTGTATCTCTAGAAAGTTAAGTTCTATAACAAAGATAACAAGATACACCAGGAAGAACTGAAATAGCCTTCCTCACCCAAATAGAAGGATTATTACCAATTACCACCTTCCTGTCACCTCCCCCTATTTATTTACTTATCTATTTATTTTCTTTCTTTTGTAGGTCTTCATGATGGTTTCCTTTTTTTTTTTTTTTTTTTACTTTATAAGTATTACTCATGGGGCTCATTTTGGCTGGGTTTTTTCTTTCCTTCTCTCTTTTGATGTTGACTTCCAATTGCTCTGAAATTTCCAAGGGTTCACCTTGCCTCCATTAGGTTAACATTTTCAGCTAAACATCCCCTCAACCACAACACAACAGAATGACGAGGAGGAATTCCCAACAAAAAGAAGACCCAGAGACAATGGCTTCTCCAGCAGATCTAATGGATACGGACCAAGTAAGATGTCAGAAATAAACTTCAGGGTAGGAGTTATGAAGACAATAGTCAGGCT
>JAPYYJ010002999.1:0-12065 GCA_028533885.1 Nasua narica | reverse complement strand
TTTCTTTTTCAACATTTCCTTAGCAATTCGGGGTCTTTTCTGGTTCCATACAAATTTTAGGATTGTTTGTTCCAGCTCTTTGAAAAAAACTGGTGGAATTTTGATCAGGATGGCATTGAAAGTATAGATTGCTCTGGGCAGTATAGACAGTCATTTAGGTTTAAATATCTTCCACAACTCATTGCCTATACTCAAAATCATTTCAGAGAATGCTTAGATTCCAGAGTTGGTTCATTCCATCTTTGGGTGGCTCTTGGCATACTGGAGTGAAACATTTCTTCCTCTCTGGTCTCTCCATAGTAATAAATTATTACTCTAAGTTTGCCATAACTACATGTATCATGATATTTATTACTGTCTTATACTTAAACAAAATAATATCATAGTTGTATCTACTAGGAAGATATTTGACAATTATTTCCCACACATATAAAATTATGATAATAGGTACTGCTTATGGAACCATTATGATAAGAGTTCATAAACAGTAGTTATTTATTATTATTGAGCACTTAAGGGATTTTTGAGACATAATGCTAAGCACATTACAGATACTCATGATATCGTCACAATCATCTTATGAGGTAGATGTCATAATCTCTGTAATGCAGATGAGAAAACTGAGACCCAAAGAAATTCAGCCTTTCTCAGTCATACAGCTAAATGGTAGAACCACATTTCTTAAGGTCCTAAGTTGGTGCTAAAAAAAAAAAATAGTCTGTACCACCTCCCAAATCAAGATACTAGCTCTGTACAAACTCTACATAAACTCTTCTGTTTACTGGAGTTAAATTTACTCATAAGGCTTTATGTAGTATTGGATAGATTAACTGTGTGTGTATTAAATGTTTGTGAATGTAAGTCTAATAGTAGCCGAGTACTTAGAAAAAATAAAAACCTCACATCACAAAAGTAGATAGTTTCTCAGTGCTGCTAGAAATCACTTGGGAGGTGTCCTCAGTTCATGCCATACTGGTGGACAAGAAAATGTCTGTACTGTATTTCAACTACACTTCAATTTAAAAAAAAAAAAGATAAAAGAAAGAAAATGTCACAATTTTTATGGCTATAGTGACTATCCTTTGTTTTAGCTCAAGTACACCCGAAATTACTCTTTTCCACTTTCTCTGTGCCGAGGAGCAGAGAAACAATGATTTGATGTGAAGTCGGCCCAACATATCCACCGAGTGGCATGTACCCTCAGTGTTACAAACAAAGAATAATATCTAAAGGTAAAACAAAATAAGAAAAAGCTCATGTTCTATCTGATAGCACACAAACATAATTTAGTTTTTGCTAGTTTTTGATACCCTATTAAATAAGTAGTGGTTCATTTTGATGTTGCTTCAGGTATTCTTCCAGTCACTATTAGCATAATCTTGTCTCTACAGGAATCATATGTTTTAGTTTCCAATTCCACAAACCTGTAACCAGTGCCATAAGTCAATTTTTTAAATTGTGATTACTTATTGTGTTACTGTTTGGACCTCATTTGTCAAAGCTTATTTAGTTGTCTGCTGTGATTGTTTGCTTGCAAATACATAATGCCTACTGAAAACCTTGTAAATTAAGGCAACTTCTTGGCAACAAAACTACTCTCCAAGGATCTTGCAGATACAGAAAGACTGCCTTTTTTTTGTCTGGAGATTATAGGAAAATTCCACCAACGGTCTCTCCAGAGCTAGGATTGAGCACTGTATCCAAAAGTATGGTTCATCACCATTGTCTAGTGTGTACGTTGCATCTCACATTCATGAGGAATCCTGGAATAGAAAGTTGCTCCTGAACCACTTCACACCCATGAAGATGGCTATAATAAAAACAATAGAAAATAACGAGTGTGGGAGAGAATGTGGAGAAATTGGAACCCTTGTGGAAATATAAAATGGTGCAGATGCTATGAAAAACCATTGGGTAGTTCTTCAAAAAGCTAAACATAGAATAACCATATAACCCAGCAATTCCACTCCTGTGTATAAACCCAAAGGATTTAAAAGCAGGGATTAAAAAAAGATACTTATACACTAATGTTGATTGCAACATTATCAACAATAGCCAAAAGGTGGAAACAACCAAATGGCCATCAACAGATGAATGGATAAACAAAATATAGTGTATCCATACAATGTAATATTATTGAGCCTTGAAAAGGAATGAAGTACTAATACATGTTACAACATAGATGAACCTAAAAAACATTACATTAAGTGAAACAAGCCAGAAACCAAAGGAGAAATACTGCATGATTCCACTGTATGAGGAATCTAGAATATGCAAATTAATAAGGGCAGAAAGGATATTAAGGTTAACAGGAGGCAGAAAATAGGGAGTTATTGCTTAATAATTTCATAGTTTCTCTTTGGAGTAATGAAAAACTCTTAAAATAGATCATGGCAAACGTTGCACAACATTGTAAATATAATTTATACTACTCAATTGTACATTTAGAAGTTGTTAAAATTTAAATTTTTATGTTATATGTACATTTTTACCACAGTTTAAAAATATTAAAAATGTAATTTATGAAAAACCATAGAATGGGTAAATTCTATGGTGTGTGAATTATGTCTCAATAAAGCTGTTAAAAAGAAAAAAATGCTACCAAATTAGCAAAGGTAACTGTGATGATGATGACAAAGATGATAATTCTAATAAAAGCAACAACTACCATTTGGCAAGCATCATGTGAGTTTTATGAGACTTTACCTCACAAGAGTTCCTTAAGTTAAACATAACAGTATGGTCTCTCTTTTCACATGAGGTGCAGGGAGTTCAGGTAGCTCACACAACTTGCTGAGGGTCAAGAGCTAACAGTGGTGAAGCTGGGGTTTAAATTCAAGACTATCTGAATCCAAAATTCCTTCTCAAACCACCTCACCAGAACCGCATCCCTTGAAATGTGCATTATTTGCTAAAATATGTTTCCATAATTCCCTATTTTGGGGAGGGGAAAAAAGGACTCCCACTCTTTCACTCTAATAAAGGAAGTCTAATGTTTTCACATGGGCATTTCAAGTTCCAGAATGACGCTGGTCTTGAGACACATACATCTCTATAAGATAAAATCTGAGTTGGGATGAAAGATATGGGGATGACTGCAGGCATGGCTGCCTAATAGGGACTAATTAGGGAGGAAGAATGTTACTGAAGTTAAGAACTTGGGTTCTGTTGACAGATTGACTTGGATTTCAATCATCACTCTACCACCCTCTAGTTGTGTGGTTTAGTGCAAGTCACGAAAACTTCTAAGACTTAGTTATCTCATCTATAAAATGAAACTAACACCTCTAGTTATTAAGTCTAATGTCAGGATTAAGGACAATAATGTCTATAAAGGTTGGCATTTGGAACATCAACTGGCGGAGAACCCACACTCCAGACATGGAACCTCTTACTGTTATAATAGATGATAGAATGGGAACTTTTGTAAAATGAAGTAAGGAGGCAGAAACCATATTAATGAGGTAAGACAAAGAAATCAGAAGATGAGATAAAGTCAATATTAAAAGAAAAAAACAGGTGTTTTTTCTTGTGTTTTGCTCTAAAGAACAGAAAGAAATTAAAGTCCTTCTCCAGAGATACACAGGACTAGAAGAATCTGAAGTTACTTTTGAGGATTGAAACAAAAACATGGTGGGAGGGCAGGCATGTGGAGAAACTGAGTGGACTTGGGGCAGGAGAAAAGGGGCAGAGGCGACAGATCAAAGGGTAAATTTGTGTGGACTCTTCAGACTTCACGGTAACATTACAAAATTGTTTTATCCCAGCCTCTACACTAATTGTATACTGAAGATAATTTTGTAACTTTATCTCCCCCTGCCCCAATTTTTAATTTTTAGCGATGAACTGTATGTGCATCCCATCTCAGACATTACAGACAGAATTAAGAGATATCTAAGGGGTTACGAATATTATCATTAATAGTAGGGAGCACCCAGATTACAAAGATGACTTAGTCAGGAGTGAAGAACATATACCAGGCCTCCTAAAGTCCACCTCAGGTCTCCTAGTAATCTAGGGATGAAATAAAGGGGTTTAGTAAGAACACTGGCAAACTCCATCTTGCCTTACGTTAAGCCTCTGCCTTCAGCTCAGGTCATGATCTCAGGTCCTGGGATTGAGCCACCGCATTGGGCTCTCTGCTCAGCAGGGAGCCTGCTTCCTACTCCCTCTCTGCCTACCTCTCTGCCTGCTTGTGATCTCTCTCTGTGTCAAATAACTAAATAAAATCTTTAAAAAAATAAACAATAAAATTATAAATAGAACATTTACATATGGGAATACAAATTCAAACTATAGGGAAGGAAATAATAGGAAATCGTAATGTTTCTCCTTTCCACCTTTGTATCACTCTCGATCATAATCTCCAACTGTAATGGGCAGTTTTTATGTTAATCTTTCTGTTGGTTACTTCCTTTACTATAAATTAGCGGTTCTCAAATTGCTGTGTACACAAAAATTACCTGAAAAGCTTGCTGCTTACTTAAAAAGATTACTGGGCCTCACACTAAAAAGTTCTGGGATACAGCCAAGGAATCTGAATTTATCAAAACTACCAACAGTGGGTTTGATTCAGATAGTTTATGGGATAAACTTTGAAAGAAAGTAAAAATTTAAGAAAAAGAAAAAGATTGAGAAGATTGAAGCATGCTAAATTCCTAAAAATAAGGCAGGTATGAGGGAAAAAATTATGGAAAAAAAACCTAACATTTCCAAGAACTTTCTTTGTTTTTCTCTTTTATGTTACAGAAGATTTATTATTTTACTCCAGTCTTTTTATTTTATTCAATTTATCATTTTGACAATAATATTTTGAACCTCTATGCCACTCTTATTTGTGCTCTGATTACTCTTTTCTCTTAGCAGGTGAATTTTATTTTGTATATACAATCTCTTCTCAAATGTCTCTGAAGATAACTCATTAAAATTTTTAAAAATTTATCATCTCTGAATTTTTTGATTCTACTATAGACTTATTTGCTCTATTCATTCACTTTTGTGCTATTGGCTTCTCAAAAGAAGGATGATTTTTGGTGTCTTTCCATTGTCCTCCAAAGCCACTTCTTTGAATAAGAGAGCTAACTAACAACCTTCAGTTGCTATTAGGACACCACAAATGGCAGCCCTCACTTCAGGGTACAGAAGCGAGGTAGCAGACAAGTGGCCTGGATGCGAACATCCTTTCCCTTACCAAATCTCCATATACATTATATACATTCACAGCTATCATTAGATCTCAAGGCACACAATACACCTAAGTCATCCTTCATCACCAAAGCATGTATACCCAAATCTATGTTTTAAATAGTCTATCAAATAAATTTAGCTGTCGACTTTCAGGCAAAACTGATTAGATTGTCATTGTATTTAATTCTTAAGAATTAATTTTCTTTTTGTTCATTTGTACTTAAATTCTTATTGTTACTCTTCACAGAAATCTTTCAAGCTATTTGTTGATTTTGTGAGGGTCACCTTGATTATGACTGGTTAATATAATAGAAATTATAATTAGAGCACATTTAAAGTACAAGCTATCACAACATGCTGAAAATGAACAGATGAGTGAAGGCCTGTCTTAGTTTGGGATCTCTCAGAAACAGAGCTCAAGTAAAGGATCTGAATGCAAGCAGTTTATTTGAGAAGTGATTCTAGAAGGCTCAGTAAGAGAGAGGGGAGATAGGAAAGGGAATAAAAAAAAACACTAAAGGGTACATTACTGAGCAAAACACTAAAGGGTACTACTGTGGGTGGCTGAGACATAATCTTGCTGAAAAAATTTGGGAGATCATGTAGGTTATCCTTTAGGGTTATATACTATATACTTTATTTTTTAAATTATGTTAGTCACCATACAGTATGTCATTAGTTTTTGATATAGTGTTCCAAGATTCATTGTTTGCATATAATACCCAGTGCGCCATGCAATATGTACCCTCCTTAATACCCATCACCAGGCTCACCCATCCCCCCACCACCATATCCTCTAAAACCCTCAGTTTGTATACACTTTAGAGTGTTCACTCACTGATACTCTGGTTTTCCATTTCCCCTTCATTTTTGAGGCCAAAGAGTTTCTTTTACTTACCTGCAATCTCAGCTATGACTAAGGATGTTTGTAATAGTTTATCCAGATTTTCCAACTGTTATATTGTGGGAAAGTTTTCAGTTTATTTAATTTACCATATTGTCTAGCTCCCCCCAAATAGAAATGTTAGGAAAGACGAAAAATCAACAAATATATATTAAAAGATATAAATGTCTTAGAAGAATGCCTAGCATACTGTAAATCCTTATTAAATATTAGCAATTGCTAATACTGGAGATAGTAGTAATATAAGTCATAGAAGTAGAGGAAGAAAAAGAGATAGAGAAATTTATGGGGCTACTCCTGATGCTCCTGAGAGGAAGAACAACAAGGAAGTTTGTCCCAACGGTGTTCTATTTCATATTATTCCCACTAAAGTTCCATTCACTGCACATGTCTCAGTTTGCATCACTGAACTTGAACAATGCACATGAATTATGTGAGAAAACATTTTATCTCATTAGCAGGTGCTATGAGAACATCTTTGTAGAGAAATAATAGTTTTTTTTCAAAAGGGGCTTTGCTAAGCTCACTCTGAGGTAGAAGTAATTCTAAGATTGCTCAAGTTTCATCAGAAATGAGAAAAGGTCATTGCATATTAAGTAAGAATAACTTTGGGAATTTCCTGGGGGGAAGATCAAGGAAATAAGGCCCCTGACTGTTGGAATGTCTGAAGAAAGATTTTTGAAAGAATCAAAGCATTAAATGGAGATTTACTTAAATATCCACAATGTGTTGTAAACTAAAAACCCTCTCCTAACAGTGCCCTTTGAAATCCTTAATACAGCTTTCATTACTCACTAACCATTTTTTTAAAGATTTTATTTATTTATTTGACAGAGAGAGAGAAGACAAGCAGGTGGAAAGACAGGCAGAGAGAGGGGGAAGCAGGCTCCCTGCCGAGCAGAGAGCCTGATGCGGGGCTCGATCCCAGAACCCTGAGATCATGACCTGAGCCAAAGGCAGAGGCTTTAACTCACTGAGCCACCCAGGTTCCCCTACTCACTAACCATTTTATGTGAATGGAGTTTTAGTTTGAAGAAGCTCAAAAAAGAACTACTAAGGGATGTTTATATATCTGAATGATGATAGTAATTCCTTTCTTCCTTGGGAGTGGAAGCTGTGAGTTATTCTATGAGCTGCCCCTCCTAGCTAAAAGATCAAGCAGAGGGAAAGGGGGTGTTCTGGAGAAAAAAGAGCAGCATGAGCATCTTTCTGGAACTGGAAGCAGATCAGTGAAGGTAGATCCTAGGCTACAGGGTGGTGAATAGGTAAGAGGTATGACCAGAAGAAATGGTAGGGAACACCCTACAAAGAGCCTTCAGTGGTGTGCCAAGGGTATAGAATTTTTAATATAGATGATGAGGACTATCGAATAGTTTTCAAGCCCAAAATCAATTCCCATTTAATGTTGTGGAAATAGTTTGGGATAATTCTTTAGAAGGAAATAAGACCAAAGGCAGGCTAAGAAGCTAATTCGGGACTACTGCAGAGCCTTAGCTGAAGGAGAGTGAGAACCTGGATAAAAGAAAGGGTAGCTAAGCTAAGGTGATGGAAGAATTTGAGAGCTCTCTATAAGACAGAAACGACTAACTTTGGAAGAATAATGCATTCGTTAGGTAGGGTAAACTGTAGTAAATGATGGAGTTGAATATATATAATGGTTCAAACAACAAAAAGTTTCGTTTCTTGCTCACATTACTGTCCAAGGAAGATATTCCTTGACAGCTAGAGAGTCTTCTTCATTTGATGATTCAGGAATCTGGGCTCCCGTCATCTTATGGTTCCACTATCCAGTAGAACTTCATGACAGCACAAAGGATAACAGAGCATGAAGGGGGAACACAACACATTCATTTTAACAGCTTTGTTCAGGAAATGGCTCATAACACTTCTACACACATTCTATTCACTAGTATATCATACCATGGCCACATCTCACTGTAGTGGAGGCTGGGAAATATAGTATAGTTCCATACCCAGGAAAAAAAAAATTAAGTGGATTTTGGAAAATATCTAGAAGTCTCAGCACAATCAGTAAGGGAAAGAAAGGATCTTGAAATAATTCTCAATATTCAGATTAGGTAACTGGATGAATGGTGATAACATTAAAGATTATAGATTTGCTTGGAGAAAGGTGGGGTAATGAGCTCAGTTTGGAACATGTTGAGTCAGAGTTGCCTGTGAAATAGCTGTGTGGAGATATGCATTATATCTGTCTATGCATATCCATCCTTAAGGATTAGAGATGTACAACATTGGCAATTATGCTAATTTACTAAGTTTTATATAAGCTTTAATTGTGCACCCAACATGTATAAGATCTACTTGAATCAAGTCTCTGAAAGCTCTTCCACTGAATCCTTTTTTGGTCTATACTCACAGGTACAGAGAGGGAAAACACAACTTAATATTATTCCAAAGAAGGAAGCAAATTGATTTCCAATGAGAGCTAAACAATATGTTCCATTCAGAACTGAATTATAACATTCTGCACAGCCATCGACAATAAAAAAAAAAAGAGAGAGAGAGAGAGAGAGAGACAGACTGGGAGCACTGTCCTGGTGTGGCTGTGCTTGATTTCAAATCAGGGGAGACAAACAGAGTTGGGATTCTTTGCTTGTTTATTTTTCATAGAACTCCTTTTCAAAATATGCCCCATATAGCTGATAGAGGTAAAGAGGAGCTATTAAAGTATCTGATGCTTGAGAACAGGCTCACCTCACTTCAGTTCTGATTCCTTCAAAGTAAATTGCCTCAATATTGGGGTGTCTGGGTAGTTCAGTTGGTTAAGTGTCTACCTCATCTCCAGGTCTTGGGATCAAGTTCCACATCGGGCTCCCTGCTCAGTGGGGAGTCTGCTTCTCCCTCTCCCTCTGGTCCTCCCACCCCACTTGCATTCTCTTTCTCTCTCTCAAATAAATAAATAAAATCTAAAAAAAAACAAGTAAATTGTCTCAACGTAAAATCAAGTCTCAGGTTCTCCAGTAACCATATTCCCCCATCTATAAGCCAACCATTAAGATAAATCTGAGTGTTCTTAGGACAACTTGATAAATCATTGAGATTTCAGGGTCTTTTACGATTATCTTGTGGTCTGAAAGTTCTTTGTCACCAAGACAGAGGTTTTTCACTTGAATGATCTAGGTGACTGGATGAATTTAAATATGTATATCTTTATTTTCTTTTAACTTTTAAGAACATTATCAAGTGTATATATTTAGTATTAAAAAACCTGGATACTAGTACTTAAATTAAGATTTTCTGTACCTATGATGTGTCTAATTTTGTTTCATTATTGTGTGATAACAGCACAGGACGAGGGTGAGGTGGAAGGATTTAATGACTTATTGGAATCATCACACAAAACAGGCTGTGCAGTGATTCTACGTGTTTCAACATATTCAGTCAGGGTCAGCTAGGATATATAATGCATTAATAAATAGCTATAATACAGGCTTAAGAATTGTCCAAAATGTTATCATGTGAAATATAGAACAATAAGACCAAAAAAATCAACTATAAAATAAAAACCCTATGGAAACCCATATATCACAAAATATACCCAAGTAGTTGTGAGTGGGGGCAGGTGATAGGGAGAGGGAAAGAGTGTGTATATGATGCTTTTTGCCAGAGAAAAAACTCTGGCAGTATAAGTTTGAGTGTTAGAAAAGACCTCAGCACAAGCGGCCAAAATGATATAAATGAAAATGCCTCCCCTGCTTTTCTTCACAGAATAAATATTTGTCTACTCATACCAATGAAACCCCAGACACTACATAGCTAGCCAATCTGTGTTTACTTCTCCCTGTTATATAACCTGTCTTTCCCCTAACTCTCATACTCCACAGGGGAGTCAGAGTTCTACAAACAGCCCAAGATGAAATCATCATTATTATGGCTTTTGCATGCGGAGTTGTGGCTTGGTCCCATAATTCCAAGGACTAAACCCATAGAGACGAAAAAGATTAGCAAAGGCTCTTTGCCACTCTAGCTGCAGGAGTCCACTTGCAGGGCTTCTCCACTGACTAACCCCCATGGAAACCCAGTGCCAGATTCTGTAACACTACAAAACACAAGGTTGCATTACATACTTCTTTATGTGGGTGCCAGATGGAGCTGCCAGTAGGGGAAAACGACCAGATCTTGAAACTTTATTTCTTCTAGGGTTCGAGGGAAAAAGGAAAACCTATCATGTGTCGATTAATAACATGCCCTCAGTCCTTCTCCTTCTCCCTCATTGGGAGTTCACTGCTCCAATTAATTTCTACCTCAATTAATATTCATCAAGTGTCCACAGTGAGCTAGGCCCAGCTGGGGGTGGGGGACCAAATAAGGACAATCACTCCCTCTGTCCATATTTCTAGTATGGAATGTATTCATCAATATGGAAATTTCTAGCACCCCTACTGACCTTGAATAGCTGGTCTTCATGATCTCTTCAGAAGTAATTATTAAGCCATCTGCCTTATGTAGAGATATATGACCCTAGAGGAATTCCAATGCAAGTAAGAAGTACATCTGTCTGATACATCTGCCTTTGTCTGTGCCAAGGACCTTTTTATAGAGGTTTCTGTAATAAGATGTTTAGAGGATGTCAACAAAGTACAATCCTAACTACAGACAAAAATGTACATTTAATTTTCCTTTGCAAAAAAAGAAGAGTAATAATGTTGACATTTAGAATGTATTCAGCCAATAGTTTCAGATGAATCAGATTACACACACACACACACACACACACACACACACACACATGCAGGCATAAAGAGATAATCCAGTCTTTCCAGTTCTCTGTGGAACAAAGCTGAGTTGTTAAAGAATTTCTAAGTGTGAAGTGATGACAGTTTTCTGTTTCCTTTGCTCTGAAATTTATTGCTTAATATTTCTCAGTGGCAGGCACAGTCAATGGTAGTCTCACGTATACTTTTCAAGATAACACAGCAAACCTGCATTAGCACTAGTTAGCTTTAGAGCTATCCATGCATGCAAATAAACTTTTACCTGAATTTTCCATATTTGAAAACTTACCCGCTGACAGGTAGATATGAAGATTGCTATATAAGTCCTCAACAAGTTGGAGGTATTTTTTAAGGCTATTCTGAACAATTCTAAATTATTAGTTCTGGCTTAAAAGAAGTAATAAAAATTGTACAGTCTCCACAGGAAATTAATTTGTTACCTTTCTTAGTAATAAAAGCAAAGCCCTCTGGGATCTAGTGTTTTGCTAGTACCTTCCAAAATGTCCACTGTTTATTCTGATTGTCTCAAATTGAAGGTAAAAAGTTTGCATTACCAACAGCCTTTCTTCACAGTTAACGGGCACCTCAATTTATCTTAAATAGCATACAATAGTATTCCAAGCTAGAGCTTTGCATAAGCTGGGGAGGGTATCCATATGGGTTCAGCTATGGCCTTCAGTTAAAGGGAAGCAGTAAACTCCTGGTGACCAGAAAGAGAGGAAGTCAGGAGATAAACACCCTCTCCTATTCTTCCCACCTTCCTATTTCATGCAAGTGCCTCCCGTTGGCCAAATGAGGAGTCAAAGGACAAGGGAGCCGAAAAGTCAGACTACATTCTGATTTCCCCACTCCAACTCCAGGGCCGAAAGAAGAAGAAAGGAAGTCCCATTGGCTGGAACAAGCCCCCATCTCACCTGTCTGGTCAGTCTCCTGCAGTGAGAGTCAAGTCTCAAGTCTCCTTTGTGTCTGCTGTTATTCTCCCATGGGCCTACCTGCGACGGGGTTTTCCAAATTGTCTACAGAAAAATATATATTGATTGGGGGGGCAAGATGGCGGAGAAGTAAGAGATCCTGCAGCAACCGGTCCCCAAAAGTGAGCTGGAAATCTACCAGAACACGCTGAACACCCATGAAATCACCCTGAGGAAAAAGATTTCTAACCCCGGGATCTCTTCGAGAGCAGAAGACAGCAGTGGAGAGGTAAAAGCAAAGTGGGATCACTCGAGCTGATATCGGAG
>JAPYYJ010002998.1:0-12065 GCA_028533885.1 Nasua narica | reverse complement strand
TGCAGAATCAGCCAGTCCTGTTTTGCACAGACGTGAATGACGTGGCAGAGACTGAGGGTTTTTCCTGTGCCCTTCTCCCCATCTACAGCAGCCGTGGTTAAGGAACACATCACCGAGGGGACACCCGGCCCGTCAGCAGGGGGCCCTTCCCGCGCGCCCCTCTCCCGCCCTCCGCAGGACGGCTTGGCGGCAGCAAAGGATACAGAGAACGTACCGCACGGCCGGGTGGGCGAAGTTGCTGTCTCTCAGGTACCGCAGCAGCTCCAGGGCCGGCCGTCTCGCCATCACGCAGGCTTCCTTCAGGGTCCTCACCTGGCAAAACGAGGGAGGGGCGGGTGGGCCGCGGGGCCGCGAGCGCCCAGCACCTGCACCCCGGCGGGGCGGGGCCGGCACCGCCTCTGGAGACGTGCCCCCGGCGTTCAGCCAAAACACCACGGGACACAAGGGTCACTGCCTGACCACTGGTTAAGGAAGCCGACGCCCACAAGCGACCGCGAGCCATCGCGTTGCACAGCTCTGTCGGCCGCTGCGGATCAACACGCTAGAGAACGTGACCCACTTAACAAAGTACCTGGTACGTAGTAAGTACTGAATAAATGTTAATTCTTTTAAATTATTTTTAGCTAATTGTTTTTTAAATGGTAGGTTTTCTTTTTTTTTATTTGACAGAGAGAGATCACGAGCAGGCAGAGAGGCAGGCAGAGAGAGAGGGGGAAGCAGGCTCCTCTCTGAGCAGAGAGCCCCATGTGGGGCTCGATCCCAGGACCCTGAGACCATGACCTGGGCCGAAGGCAGAGGCCTTAACCCCCTGAGCCACCCAGGCGCCCCAGCGCTGGTATTTTTAAAGAAATCCTAACCGCACAACTGGATTGAAGGACTCGACAGGCAAGTTCAAACTTAATGGAAAGGGAAACCTTCAAAAACATGATACAGATATTAAAACAGAAATGCCATATTAGGCAATATGACAGCGCTAAAATACACAAACAACGGGGAGGGAGTTGGCCTTCGTGTAAATGGAAATTATGGAAAGAATGTATGAGTAATACCCTCCAAAGCCCTGGTGGTCGGGCGAGCCGGGAAGCGACTGGAGACCGTTACAGGGCCCAAGCGGGATGGGTGCTGCAAATGTCACCGGTTTAAGTGCCATTACACACGATTTCTCCTGGCTGCATCCTGTTTCCAAATTCAAGCCCCCCTCCCCCAACAGTTTTGATGACAAGGCTGTTCATGGTCTAGAATGAGCTCCCTTACTGGTGTCTCATGTAATCTCTTGAAATAAAGGACACGGAAGGGATGCCATTCTCTGGCTCTGAAGCTAGAAGTTACCTGCACAGTCAAGGTCAAGTCTGCCGTTTCACTGAGAAGGTACAGTCTCCGAGGCTGAAGGTGCTGCAGCAGGAGCGCCTCAAAGAGCCAATTACGCCAACAAACCAGGCTTGCAGGGGCGCCTGGGGGGCTCAGTCGTTAAAGCCTCTGCCTTCGGCCCAGGTCATGATCCCCGGATTGAGCCCTACATCGGGCTCCCTGCCCAGCGGGGAGCCTGCTTCTACCTCTCCCTCTCCCTCTCCCCCTGCCGTCTTCCCTCCCTCCCTGTCTCTGTCAAATGAGTCATAAAAAATCTTAATTAAAAAAACAAAACAAAAACATGGGGCACATGGGTGGCTCAGTTGATTAAGCCTTCGGCTCAGGTCATGATCCTGGAGTCCCGGGATCAAGTCCCGCATCGGGCTCCCGGCTCTGCAGGGACTCTGCTTCTCCCTCTGACCCTCTCCCCTCTGATGCTCTCTCTCTCTCTCTCTCTCTGTCAATAAATTAAAAAACCTTCACAAAAAACCCCCCAAAACCAAGCCAACCAACCAAACAAACAAAAAAAAACCTGGCTTGCAGTTGATCAGGAATTCTTTCAGCAGCTATAAAGCAACCCAAGATTACATGTTTGGTTGGAGTTATAGCCATAAAACTATGTTTTCTGAAAATCCAGGGGAATGAAGAACATTAGTGCATCAATTCCAGATATCACTTCTGTTTGGCTCACGAATAGACCATGATTTTGTTTTTCTACAGCCTGCTTATTATTTTCATGGTATTTTGCTAAGGCAAATGTTAGGTTTAGTTATAAACAATTACTTGAATGCCGAAGGTTCTAGAAATTAGGTGGGTAGCACGAGGAAAATAGCAGGATTCTATTTATCTCGGAATATTTTGTCTGCCTTCCAGGGTGAGCCATAAATACATGCTGCCTTGAATTACGGTAACAGCACTATTTACAGCAGACAATCAACAGCTGAATTCATCGCTTTTAGATTCCAATTCTACCTTTTCCCGTTCCGCGCTCGTCCGCGCTCGTCCCCCTCTGCCGGCCCCAGCATGAGTTCCGAGCCCCCCGCCCCGCCCCTCTGGTTCTGGGCACCTGCATGCCGAAGCGAGGAGGCAGGCCGTGGGCGAAGACCGTCTGGAGGTCCTGGAGGGGGATGTGGTAGTGGCGGCCCTCGGGCTGCTCCCCGGCGCCAGCCTAGGACACAGGAAGGCCAAGAGCTACCACGGGGCCGCGAGGTGCAGACACTTTATGTCTGCAAAAGCGGGAAGGGCCTGCGACACCGTGTTAAGGATGCTTCATCTCAGGGCCGGAAAAGAGGTCTTTCACGTCTTATCTTAGCCAAACCTGCTGGTGCGCGGCCTCACACCCACAGCGTGTCTGTAAAGCGGCCGCCGGCCTCAGCAAAGAAGCCAGCTGCTCGGCAACGTGAACCCCGCGTGTGGAGGTAACAGATGATTCCCGCCATCTGGACTCTTCCGTGCGGGCAGGGAGATGCTCCGGTCATGTGACCAGATCCTCTGCACCCCGCTGTTTCCATAGAAACCCCAGAGGAACCCGTGACAGAGGGACTCCGAGGCCACGGAAAGCTGAAAGGCACCTCAGTGACTTCCCTCATTCAATGTAGTTTATGCTCCTCCAAGCAGGGGCGCAGGGGACCCAACCGGGTCCCAGCCCCCAGGCCAGGGTCCTGGTGAGGGGTCCCGGCTCCCCTCCCGCGGGCTCGGCGCAGGCGAAGGTGGGCAGCCTTGCCGGCGGGCCGGGGGTCCGCAGCACCGTTTCCGCATGGACCCCACGACTCCCGTCACGGGCGCCACCACTGTGCCAGGGGAGGCGAAAACGCAACACCAGAAGCTGCTGGAGCCCGGGCTCCTGCCGACAAATCTCTCTCAAGGCTGTTCTTCTCGGCAAATGAGGTTCGTGCCCCCTCTAGACACTAGGAAAAGCACCCAGAAAGGTGGGAAACAGCACCGGCCGGGCTCACGGGAGGACTGGGTTCCCTAGCCGCCCAGCCACGTGATCCTGGCCAAGCTGATTTCTTTGAGGGCTGGCTGACGATGGTGGGCTACCCATTTTTGTAAATAAGCTTTTACTTGTCTTATGTGTTTACTTCCTATTTTACTTCTACTTATTTATATATTATTATTTTTTAAAGCCCCACCCAGTTGTTTATGGCAGAGCAAAGTAGCTGTGACAAGGACCACTTTGACTCCTAACCCTAAAATATCGACGGTCTGGTCTGTCAAGAGAAAAGACTGCCGACCCATCCTCCAGAAAGATGAGTAACTACCCCATGGAACTTCTAAGGAACGGCCCACTTTGTGCCCCACAAAACCCTGGGCACGGGTGGCCCGTAGTGGCAGGGGCTAAATCCGTGCCCAGCCCGCCCGGGCCCAACCAGGGCTCCAGCTGAAGTGGGCGCTGGCCGCAGGCAGACCCGCTTCCCGTCTCTGGTTTCAGTTCTCCTGATTCGGAAAATGACAGCAACACAAATTGTAAGACCTGAAAGAAATCCATACGCACACTGGCAACTCACCGGGTCATCCTCGCTGGGGGAGGAAACGGCTCTGGGGCTCTCATCTGGAACCTGGTCACCCAGGGGAGCAGCAAGACTTTGGGGAGTCTGGGGCCCCCCATGCAAAAAACGTCCAGGGTCCAACTATAAAAGAAACAATTTTCATCTTTTGGAATTAGCAGGCTTCCCCTCCCCCCAAAGATTGATTTATTTGAGAGAGAGAACATGACAAGCAGAGGGAAGAGGCAGAGGGCAAGGGGGAAGCAGGCTCCCCACTGAGCAGGGAGCCCGATGCGGGGCTTGATCCCAGGACCCCGAGATCATGACCTGAGCCAAAGGCCGACCCTTAACCCACGGAGCCACCCAGGCGCCCCTGGAATTAGCAGGCTTTTTATGCTCGCTACAAAACTGAGGAGTTAAGCCTCATCTACAACAGGGACACTCAGTAATACGCCGTTTAGCGTCCTATGCAAGGAACCCGGATTTTTACAGTTCTCTACATCTCATCACGTTGTCCACCCTGAATCTGCTGTGCCGCTCTGGCCGGGTCCCGTCACCCGCGGAAGCAAAACCATCTGCTAGAGAAGGTTCCAGAGCCGGGCACGGCGGCTGGCAGCCTGGAGTGGGCGGCAGACGGCTGCCAGGCAGCGATCGTGGCCACCCCTGTCCTCACGGCCCATGCGGGGCTCCCACGCGACAGGTGTCAGGACACGCCTGCAGCCCGTGGCTTGCTAGCTGGGCCCTGAATACAGACCCTCTGACTGAGGACACACACAAGCGGGAGAAACTGCTCGACGGGCAGGTAAGCCGCACACGGGAACCCTGAACGGAGAGGTCAGACTGTGGGATTTCTGGAGGCAAGACTGAGAAAATGCTGCCTGGAGAACCCCCAAAACGGAGCTGAAGGAGAGCAGGCCTCCCAGAGAGAGAAGGCGCAGGCACCGTGCGGCTGGGAGACCAGGTTCACACAACTGGAAAGGCAGGTGAGGTCGGCACTGTGGCCCTCGCTCTCCCGCCGAGTCTGAGACCCGTCCTGACTGCGCCAGGGAATCAGCCATGCTTTCTTTTTCTTTATTTTAGGGCATCTCTACAGCCCAAATGTGGGGCTTGAACCCCCGACACTGAGATCAAGAGTCACGCACTGTCCCGCCGGGCCAGCCAGGCGCCCCTCGGCCACAAGGGCTGATTAGCTGGAGGGTAAACGTTCCATTAGGGAGAACAAACCTTTCGGACTAGGAAAGACGAAGAGTGAAGCTTTAGAGGCAAAAATACCAGTTAGAAAGTTGTTATAGTACTTAAATGGGTATAATTTTTAGGAGCAAAAGAACTGTTTAAACCTTAAAATCAACATGCTGCCCCGACACCCCGACGTGACGGGCCATCACCCCACGCGCATCCCAAACCGTCTCGGAAATGTAGCAAGAACGAGCCAGAGCGTCTGCAACGCCCAGGGCGCCCCATCGGTGAAGCGCCTGCCCTTGGCTCGGGTCACGTTCCCGGGGCCCTGGGATCGAGTCCCATGTCAGGCTCCCCGATCAGTGGGGGGCCTGCTTCTCCCTCTGCCTGCCGTTCTCTCTCTCTCTCTGACAGATAAATAAATAAAAATCTTTAAAAAACCCCAGAACATCCCCAACACCAGCAGTCGCACTGGCCGTGTCGAGCTGATGAGGGCCCGGGCCCGGGGCATCGGCGCGGGAGTCTGACCTCCAGGTCCGGTGCGGCTGCCCCTTGGGGGGCCCCTAGCTACAGGAGACAAAGCACCAGGGCTTTATAAAAAAACAATACAGAAAATTAAAGGTATTAAAGGGCCACAAGGTGGTAGCATTTCTACATGAATCCTCTGATTTTTTTCTTTTAGTTAATTGCTGTTTGCAGCACATTAAGCCCCAGCAAAATGGATTCCTCAACAATATTCCACACGGCACCCCCTGGGCAGTCTCATGTTCCCGGGGAAACCACCCCGCGCCCCATCGCCTCCGCACAGCTCTGCAATGAAAACCAGGCAGTTCCCGAAAGAACAGCATCCGTGACCCCATCAAGGTTACTTTAAATCAATCTACAAAAGCACAGAATTCTTCTCATGGACTCCTCTCTTGCACTTAGGTCGTTCTCATCTGCCATTAAGAACAGAGTTTAGCCTTTTTTTTTTTTTTTAAAGATTTTATTTATTTATTAGAGAGAGAGAGAGAGACTGAGAATGAGAGGGGAGAAGGTCAGAGGGAGAAGCAGACCTCCTGCAGAGCCGGGAGTCCGACATGGGACTCGATCCCGGGACTCCGGGGTCATGACCTGAGCCGAAGGTAGTCGCTTAATCAACTGAGCCACCCAGGCGCCCGATTTTAGCCTTTCAATGAAAATAGTTGAGACCCGAATCTATTGTTGATCCTTGTTCCTTTTTTCATTTTACTTCCTAATAATGGGCTATTTTACCTCTACAAGTTCTATCACAAGCCCCTGGGAAAAAGAGTCCTACGGAAAGGAAGGACTTTTTCTCTCAACTGTCCAATGTGCGGCAAAGGACGAGACGGATGGGACGGAGCCCGGCTGGGGGCTCTCACCCTTCAGGATTCAAGTCTCAGGGTGCCTTCTGCAGGCCCCACGAACCCAGGGTCCCCTGATTCCATCTCTGGCCTCTGACGTCCAGGAGAACAAGGACCATAAAAAGGCCACAAAGCACAGCGCTTGAGGCCACAGGCCTTGCGGTGAGACAGCCTGGGCTCCACAAACTTCCCCGAATGTTCCCGCGGGGAGGGCCCTTAGCCTGGCTAATCCTCAGTTTCTGTGTCTATGAAACAAAGATGCTTCCTACTTCCTGGGCCGGTCACGCAGAATAAAGAGATAAAGCACTCAGCACTGTGCCTGGTGCATAACGAGGCCCAACAAGTCATCCCCACGAACGTGAAACGCGTCCTCCCGGAATCCGGGAAGGTGCTGAGGAAAGAGCTGCCCGGTGAACGAAGTAAAGCAGCGCGAGGGGCGTCTGTGTGAGCAATTTTAGTGCGGCGCGCAAATGTCAGATGCTAGACACCTAAGGCAACTTCTTTCTCTTTCAAATACTTCCTTAAGGGAGGACAATCATTAATCCACTGAAATATTAATAACAGTTAATAAAGATAACTGCAAACAAGCTTATTCAGCTGTTTTTCTTTTTTAAATGTTAATTCTCCAATGAGGCCATTTGGAGGCCAGATTCCTGGGGCAGAGGGAAGGCGGCGTCCTCGCAAGTGCAGAAGTCAGTGAAAGCCCGGGGCAGCAGCTGTCCTCCAGAGCGCCCTACTCTGGACAAGGAGATCCATCTAGAAACAAGTTCTGCCTAAAGACAACCTGCGCAGAGCCGTGTGAGGTCAGCTGGGACTCACCTGCCGGGCCCCGGGGACAAGCCTTGTCACCCTTTTCAGCATCGCGGCTGCGGTCTCAGGCAGGGGACTGGTGCACAGACTTCTCTAGAGGACACACAGCACCCCTGGGGGACCAGAAAAAGCAGAAAACACAAGTAAGAGATTTCACAGCACAGGAAACAAACGGCTAGTAAACCCATGGTAAGATTTTCATCTTTGTTACAAGTCAGGGAACTGAAGGGACACCACTCAGCCTCTGTTTGGGAAAAATGAGAAAGACAACAGGAAATGGGCCAGAGGCTGTGCGGCACGGCGGGGGGGGGATGGGACAGATTGGGGGCACTGTCCGGGGGGCACTGTCGGGGCTGGGGTACAATCACCCTAGAAAACACATCCGGCGTTATCTTACAAAGTTGAAAATGTACAGGTCTATGACCCGTGTGCTCTACTCCTAGGTATTTATTCCAGAAAAACACTTGCCTGCACCCTGGGAAATACGTATAATGCCGTTCACTGTAGAGGATGAATCATCCCAGACTGAAAAGCCCAAAGAGCCACTGACGGCAGAGGGATAAACAGGCGGTCACACAGGAAACCCCCGACAGCAGTGAGAGAAGCAACTGTGGTCATGTGCACGACATGGAGGAATCTTGAAAACTAGTCCTGAGAGAACTCTCCCCTATGGCGTCATTTAACTTAGGTAGATTCAAACATGTGCGACCTGATTCATTCCCGGGAGGACAGCGGGACACACATACGTGTAACGGAGCCGAGGGACGAAGGCACAGAACGGGGCCTCGTCTGGGGTGGCTGGGAACACGCTGTTTCTAGTGCTGGGTCATGGGTACAGGAGCTTATTTTACTAATTTTATATCACGCGTGTCATACGTATTTGTTTGTATGCTGAAACATTTCACAAACCCCCTCATCTCGAGAGCTAAAAGCTGTCTGAAGTACTTGCATGTGGCTCGCAATGTTGAGTAGTGAGTCCGTGCCTAACCCTAGCCTCCGGCTCGTGGGTTTCGCCTCCCTGCCGCCCCTGACCTTGGCCCAGCTACAGCCGTGTGGGCCGCCGCGTCCGGCCCTGCACGTGCATGGGGGACAGAGCTTCCCCAGCCCGACCCCGGGGCTCACCCGCAGCCAAGAGACGACACAAAGTGCTTTGAATTCCATCCCCATTGAGCTCCCGAGTCCACTCCTGAATGAAGAAGCCCACGCCCCGCAGAACACAGGGCGGCCACCCGCCGGCCCTGCTCCCTCCGCCCGGTGACACTCCAGGGCTCCTGGAAACGCACAGGACTCCGGCCACACTTGCCACAGCGAGCTTCAGGGAGCGCTAACGAGCCATGAAGCGCACCCCTGCTCCACAGCGGAGAACTCTGGGAAATGCTGGGCCGCTGGCCCTTTCCTGAACGATGACATGTATTAGCGTATTGAAAGTCTTTGAGAAAAACTAAAGTCACTTTATTTTAACCCAAATTCACGCTGTCTTCCAAGGTTTGGAACGCCGCTGCCGCACAATGTTATGACTAGCTTCTCCCGGACGCTAGTGGCATAAGGCGGTGCTGGGAGCCAGGTGCCAGGCCTGGAAAGGAAGTCAGAGGGGAGGTCCCCCGAGTCTTCCGCGTGCTATCTGCTCTCCTGAGCTCTGCCCCACACCGTCGCCGCTGCTGTCCCACACAGCCTGGCACCTGCTGCCGGCCAGGACCGCAGACAGGAGCCCAAGGGCAGGCGGGGGTGCTGTCCTCAGCAAGGCCGGCTCGCCCGCTGCTCTTGGAGCCACTGTCGGGGAACCCGGACTTCGGGGGAGTTCCCAGAGTCTGCAGGTTGAGATGACCTAGCTCAAGAACTGAACTCTTCAGATGTAGCGCAGAACTGAATTAGTGCTACCACGATCTTAACAGTAATCAACTATCTTCTAGAACTAGGTTCTATATTGAGCAATGTGTAGGAATTCTCTCCCTCCCCCAACAATCCTATCAGGGAGACATTATTATACCCAGGAGAGAAGAGGGACGGAGGGCCTCGATCACCTGCGGGGAGTGGCGGCCTGTCCCGTCGGTCACCGAGCGTCCCACGCGGTCCCTCATTGAGCACCTGAACCTGTCCAGTCGAGGAACTCGAAGGCCAGCTACAAGGCTTTCAGACAGCTTTTCTGGAAAATTCTTTCACAATCTGAGCTGAAATGTCTCCCTGCAGCTTCCATTCACGGTCCCAGTCCTTCTCTTGGGTTTTATAAGCCATTTCCCACATGATGAACTGAGGGTAGTTCTGTGCTCTGTTTTTCCTTTTCCTGGCTAAATGCCTACAGTTTTTTAAAGTAATCGTTAAACAATACAAGTCTCTTCCCCACTTATCAATACTCTTTAGGTATGACCCACCGTTTTTAGATTTTATATTTTAAGAGTGACTTTTTTTAAAAAAAAGATTTTATTTATTTGACAGAGAGAGCGAGAGAGCTAGAGAAAGCACAAGCAGGGGGAGGAGCAGAGGCAGAGGGATAAGCAGACTCCACCGCTGAGCAGAGAGCCAGATGCGGGGCTCGATCCCAGGACCCTGAGATCATGACCTGAGCCAAAGGCAGAGGCTTTTTTGAAGCATTTGATTTTCAGCTGATTTTCAACACACGTGCCGAGACAATTCAATGGGCGAAAGAAAAATGTTTTCAACAAATGGTGCTAGGACAACCAGATATCCACAGGCAAAATAATTAAATTGAAGTATTTACCCAAAGAATATAAAAACACTAATTCAAAAAGATACATGGTCCTTTATGTTTACTACTGCATTACTTACAATAGCCAAGATAAGGAAGCAATCTGCATGTCCAGTGATAGATGGTGTGTGTGTGTGTGTGTGTGAGTGATGGACTATTATTACTCAGTCGTAAAAAAGGATGAGATCTTGTCATCTGCAACCATATGGATGGACTAGAGTATATTATGCTGAGGATGTCAGAGAAGGAAAATGTTGTATGATTTCACTTATATGTGAATCTTAAAAACAAAACAAATGAATAAACAAACAAACAAGCAGAAATGAACCCATAGGGAACAAACTGATGCTTGCTTAAAAGGGGGTCAAGGGATGAGCAAAACAGGTAAAGGGGAGCGAGAGAGGCTTCCAGTTATGGAATCAGTCAGTCACAGGACTAAAACATAGAGCCTAGAGAGATACAGTCAATGACCGGAATAGCATTGTACAGAGATAGATGGTAGCTACACTGTGGTGAGCCCAGAACACCGTATAAACATTGGGATTGGCTCAGTCGGTTAAGCGTCTGACTCAGGATTTCAGCTCAGGTCACTCTCAGGGTGGTGGGATCGAGCCCAACGTCAGGCTCCACACTCAGAGTGCAACAAAAAAACCTTGTTGAATCGTTATTTTATGCACCCGAAACCAAAGTAACTGTCAACTATACTTCAACTAAAAGAAAAAAGAAAAGAAAAGAAAAGAAAAGAAAAGAAAAGAAAAGAAAAGAAAAAATCAGGAAGGACAAAACGAAAAACCAAAGCCTGGTTCTCCCTTAACATTTTATCTTACGGAAAATCATAATATTATTCATTTCCTGCATGAACCAGCAATCAAATAGTCACTTTTGAAACCCTCCTTTTCCTGTGCCTTAAAAAAAAAAATTAAATTGGACCCCCACCTCACATGATACACAGAAAGTAACTCAAATAGAATATAGACCTAAATGGAAGTGCTGAAACAATAAGTCTTTTTTTTTAATTTTAATTTATTTATTTGAGAGACAGAGAAAGTGAGAGACAGCATGAGAGAGAAGGTTGGAGGAAGAATCAGACTCCCTGTGGAGCGGGGAGCCCGATGTGGGACTCGATCCCGGAACTCAAGGATCATAACCTGAGCCGAAGGCAGTTGCTCAACCAACGGAGCCACCCAGGCGCCCAACGATAGTTTTAAATGTAAATCTTTGTGACCTTATATCAGATAATGGTTTCGTAGTGATACCAAAAGCTCAAGTGACAAAAATAGATAGACACTTGGACTTTATCAAGATTAAGAATTTCTGTTTCAAAGGATACCATGAAGAAAGTAAAAGACAAGCTCTAGAATGGGAGAAAATATGTGCAAATCATACCTGATAAAGGACTCGTACTCATAATACATAAAGAACTCTTTACAACTCAACAATAAAAAGACAACCAACTCAAAAATGGGCAAAGAATTTAAAAAGACATTTCTCCAAATAAGATATATAATGGCCAATAAGCACTTGAAAAGGTGTTCAATGTCATTAGGAAAATGCAAATCAAGACCATAATGTGACATCCTTCATGCTCACAAGGATAGCTAAACCCAAAATAACAGACCATAACAAGTGCTGGGAAGAATGTAGAAAAACTGGAACCTTCATGCATTGCTGGTGGGCCTGTAAAATGGCGCAGCTACTTCGGAGAACAGATTGGTAGTTCCTTGAAAGATTGAACACATGGTTTCCAAATGGCCCAGCAACTCAACGACACACCCAGTCATATACCCAACAACATGAATACACGTGTGCACACAAAAACTTGTTCACAAGTGCTCACAGCAGTGATTTTCCCAACCACCAAAATGTGGAAACAATCCAAATGTCCATCACTGATGAATGGATAAACCAAGCTGGTACAGCCATACAATGGAATATGATTCAGTACTAACAACAGATGAAGTTCTGATAAATGCTACAACATGGGTGAATCTTTATATTTAGAAAAAGGCTGTAAGAAGAGATCACCTGTAGTATAATTCTCATTATTTGAAATGTCCACCATAGGTAAACCTGTCGAGACAGTAAATTAGATTAGTGGTTGCCAGGAGCTGGGAGAGGGGAGAATGGAGAGAAACCACTGATGGGTTTCTCTTTGGGGTCACTAGAATGTTCTAACAT